>JALNIE010000041.1:0-146528 GCA_026122505.1 Aldabrachelys gigantea | reverse complement strand
CACAAGCACTATAGAACAATGTGCCGTATCTGCAATGAAAGGCCAGAAGGGACAGTCAGGAAGCTCCTTCAAGCCAGAATCAAACCAGCGACCTAAAGCTTAGCCACGTTCTTGAAATCTACAGTCCACCTCACCACCAGCTCAGGTGCTGAAGGGATCTCTAGAGTTCAACATGTTTAGCTTAGCCAAGGTGAAGGGGGATTTGATCGTGGTCTATAAGTCCCTAATGCGATGATAGAAATCTGATACCAAAGGGCTCTTCAGTCTGGCAGCCAAAGATCTAACAGGCTCCAATGGATGAACACTGCAGCTAGACAAATTCGGACTGGGAATAAGGTGGAAATTTTCAATAGGGAGGGGAATTCACCACTGGAAGAACGTACCCATGGCTGTGGTGGATTCTCGATCATTGGCCATTTTTAAAACAAGGGTGGGTGTTTCCCTAAAAGATCTACTGTAGTTCGAACTGGAATTACGTTGGGGACATCCGATGGAGATGGGACTATGGGGATCACAGGGCCCCTTTTTGCTTTGAGACTCTGTAAAATAGTTTTGGTTTGTTTGGGAGGGTTCATTGTTTTGAGAGTAGGTGGAGCAAGGCAACAGGAGCATCCACCAACAGCAGGAAATCCTGAGGGTGGAAGTGAGCAGGCTGCTGGAGGTTGGGGTTTCACATGTGATTGAGATGGGGATGGGAATCCCCTATTAGACAGCAGGAGAAAGGGGACTCACCCATCACTGGTACCAAGACAGCCTGGCTGCGTGCGGAGTAGATGTGCCGTCCGTCCCTCACTGCCCAGTACTCACAGCTGTACTCCCCGGCCTTCCCCGTCTCAGCTGTCAGGACCAGCCAGGGCCCCCCAGGCAGGCCAGTGGTTTCCGTGAAGACCCACTCCCCGCGCTGATTGTAGAACTGGTAGCTGGTCACTGCCTCCCCACTAGGGGCCAAGCATCTGAGGGTGAGACGCTCCCCTGGGAAATACACAGGGTGCTGGGGGTCCATAATGATTGTTGGGGCTGGCAGGGGGGCTGAGGAAAGTCAAAGAGATTCAGGAGATGTTACACTCCCCCAGCCAAGTGTTCCCTCCCTATCTTTGTCCCCCTTGGGTGTAGCTGGCAGACCCTTGCAGCTCTCCGTTCCCCCCCCTCACAACAAGACACCTGGTGTCTGTACCCCACAGGCCCCAGAGCTCTGACTGCATCTCTCCTGTCCTCACCCCAGCCCTTATGCTCCATGGGGAGGGGGCAGGAGCCCCTGTTACCTCTAGGGCGTTCTGGTTCCCACCTGGCCACGCCATACGTCACAGGCTCTGCCTGGCATGAAGCAGCTCAGTCAGAACTGTGGGGGCGGTGAGACCGGATGGATGAGGGAAGTGGGAGTGGGGGTGGGGAGATGAGAGGAGATGGCAGCTAGGGAGAAAGATGGAATCCCCCAGGCTCAAAATCCTTTCTCACCTCCTAGTTTGCAGCCAGAGCTGCTGAGATTTCACTTCTGGGGCCAGGGCTAGAGTCTGTTTTTGGGGTGCTCCATTTCAAGCAGTTTAAAGGGGGCTGGTTCTAAGAGGGGTTTCTCAGCCCTATCAGAGAATCCAGCCCCTATAAGGCTTCCAGGGGACCCCAGAAAACTGAGCCCCCCACAAATCACCAGTCACTTTGGGAAGTCTTGCCCAGGGCTCCCTGCAGGTCCCGAAGCTGGGAGCTGACAGGAGCAGAAACAGAGTGAGACGCACTCAGAAGTGGGGTGGGAGGGTCCCTGCACATGATGCCTGGGAGGGGGGTCTCTACACACAGTGCCTTAGACCCCACAGTGAGAAGCCAGGCACAGAAGCGACTACTGGAATCAGTGTTCCCTGTCTGGTCCCATTCCCCACCCCACTAAACAGCCAGTTCCACTGTGGCAGGATCAGAGCTGAAAGCCCCTAGAGGTGAAAGGCCCCATGTCCCATTCTCTGTCCCAACTGGCCAGACCCCCGCCATGGGGCCAGTCTGGAACTTGAAGTCTGCCCAGTGGGGTGACCTCCTTTTATGGAGGGGACCCACCTGAACAGACAGCTGGGGGGTGAGTGTGGATTGGGTCCCTCCTTACCTGCAGGTGACACCAGCCGGGGAAGGATCTGGAGAGAAGCTGAAGGAGAGAAGAGAAGATATGGGCAGTGAGAACTCCAGGGATGGCATAGGCAGGAAGGGGGCTGGGGAACAGGGAATATAATTTAGGGACATGTGGACCCAGGTGGATGAGGTTCAACATCTATTTCCCTAGGGCAGAATGACAGACAGTAGGTGGAAGGAAACGACCATCGAGGAAAGACCAGGAGCTCGATACTCAAATAAAGCCCTAGGAAAGCAGCCACCTGGTGACTGAGAGTCTCTTTGCAGAAGCCTGAGGCTCAAGGTTCATGCTACCTGCACAGAAAGACCCCGTGAACAAACCCTGCGTGGCTGGGAAATGCCAGACGCCTGCCAGACTGCCGCTGAATGGAGGCTGGAGATGGAGTCTGGGGGATGAGAGGCCTGAGGAGCTGGAGGAGGAAGAAGGTGAGACACATGAAGGGAAGGGGGGAAGGAGACACAGAGTGAAGGAGGAGTGCAGGGTCACTCACCCAGGAGATGGAGGAGCTCCATGCTGGGTGTAACAGGATGCTGCTGCCGGGTGAATCTGCTCCTTCAATGGGCTACCTAAATAGCAACCCCGAGCTCTTACAAATATCTGTCACCGTCCGTCCCATGGGGCGAGACACTTCCCCAAAGTCTGCACATCCAAGAGAGGAACCAGCTCCTGGGATGGGCCAGCCGGTGTCTGAAAGGAGGACGGAAGTGTGGTGATGATGCAGCCTCAAGACCTGCTGATCGCTGGAGAACCCTGGTGTCCGGGGTGGAGAAACCTTACAGATTATCAGGGGAGATGGAATGAAAGGGTGAGAGAGGGAAAGGGGGATTCAGACCAAGGCAGACAGATGACTGAAGAGACAGGCTGCAATAGAGGAGTGGAGAGGCGACTGCGAGGGGGGGGGGCAGAGAGAGGGAATGAAAGTCAGACACACGGAGGGAACATGTGAATGAAGGAAAGAGACGGAGGAGTGGGGAGGATGAAGAGGAGGGTGGCAGAGTGAGGCAGGGAAAGGGGGAGACAGAGCGAAGGCGTGAATAAGGCAGACACGGAAGGAGGGATGCAGGGTGAGTCATTCATCTGGCGCAGGGAGACACGTTTAGCTCCGTGCTGCGAGGACCAGTCTGAGCCTGAAAGCTGCACCCCCAACCCTCATCTCCTGCAAACCGCCTGCTCCCCTCTGATCACCGCCAGAGGAAGTGCTGCCTAAGGGACGCAGCCACCTCCCCACCCCACCGTCAAGGCACCACACACTGTGGGCTGACCACAGCCAGGCTGGGAGTCTCCCAGCATGCCTTGCAGCTCCCAGCCGCTCTGCAGGGCCTGGTCCAACAATAGCAGAGGAGTCAGCTACAGGGTAACCAGGTAACTGCTCCTCACTCCATCCATTACGCTGGCCAGGTAAAGCAGGGGGCACGGGCCCAGCACCAAACCCGCGGTCCCGGCTGTGAAGGGCCATGGGGCCAGCACTGGGACGTGGGGGTCAGCACTGACTGGGGGGTG
The DNA here is from genome assembly GCA_026122505.1 of Aldabrachelys gigantea. Classification (NCBI taxonomy): domain Eukaryota; kingdom Metazoa; phylum Chordata; order Testudines; family Testudinidae; genus Aldabrachelys; species Aldabrachelys gigantea. Next base: position 142,918 of record JALNIE010000041.1, on the reverse strand, counting down.
GAGAGCGCCCCCTAGTGAGCCCCACCGCAATCCCTGCAGCACAGCGCCCCCTAGCACTGCCCTGGGACATGGGGGTCAGCACTGACTGGGGGGTGGAGAGCGCCCCCTAGTGAGCCCCACTGCAATCCCTGCAGCACAGCGCCCCCTAGCACTGCCCTGGGACATGGGGGTCAGCACTGACTGGGGGGTGGAGAGCGCCCCCTAGTGAGCCCCAGTGGTGATCCCTGCAGCACAGAGTCCCCTAGCACTGCCCTGGGACACGGAGTCAGCACTGACTCAGAACATGTAACTGGACAGAACTGAATTAGACCTGCACTTCTCACTCAGCTCGCCAGTCGCCGCTCTCAGGTGAACACCGCATGGGCAGGGGTCACGGACGTGTCTCAGCCGGCAGCGTCACCCAGCAGCTGAGATGTTACTTTTTACAGGAATAGAGACTGGGCCGGTGGCTGAGCTGAAGGAAAAGACGGTTACTCACCTTTGTAACTGTTGTTCTTCAAGATGTGTTGCTCATATCCATTCCAGTTAGGTGTGTGCGCGCCGCGTGCACGTTCGTCGGACAATTTTTACCCTAGCAACACTCGGTGGGTCGGCAGGGCGCCCCCTGGAGTGGTGCGCTATGGTGCTGGATATATACCCCTGCCGACCCAGCCACCCTTCAGTTCCTTCTTGCCGGCTACTCTGACAGAGGGGAAGGAGGGCGGGTTTGGAATGGATATGAGCAACACATCTCGAAGAACAACAGTTACAAAGGTGAGTAACCGTCTTTTCTTCTTCAAGTGCTTGCTCATATCCATTCCAGTTAGGTGATTCCCAAGCCTTATGTAGGCGGTGGGGTCGGAGTGAAATATGGCAGAACGTAAAACTGCTGAGCCAAAGGCTGCAGTATCTCTTGACTGTTGAACCAGAGCATAATGCGAAGCAAGGGTATGGACCAAGGACCATGGAGCTGTGCGATAGATCTCGTGGGTAGGTACACGAGTCAGCAAGGCGGCAGATGAAGCCTGAGCACTGGTAGAATGCATGGTGATGTGGCTTGGGGAAATGTGAGCCAAATCATAACAAGTGCGGGTGCACATCATCACCCAAGATGAGATCCTCTGAGAGGAAACAGGTAGGCCTTTCCTTCGGTCTGCTACTGCGACCGAGAGTTGGGGCGTGTTACAAAATGGTTTTGTCTGCTCAACATAAATGCGAGCGCTCTACAGACGTCCAGGGAGTGCAATTGTTGTCCCCATCCCTTTGAGTGTGGTTAACATGAAAGGCCGAAACCACCTTAGGGAGGAAAGCCGGGTGTGGTCGTAACTGCACCTTGTCTTTGTGAACATAATGTGTGGCGGAACCACCATAAGAGCCCTGAGCTCGCGATGTAATGGTTACGAGGAAAGCTGTCTTCCAAGACAGGTATAGCAGTGAGCAGGTCGCTAACGGGTCGAATGGAGGAGAAATAAGTCTGGTTAAACCCAGGTTGAGGTCCCAAGTTGGGGCTGGGCGGTGTACCTAAGGGTGTATGCGCTGCAAGCCCTTGAGGAACCTCGAAACCATAGAGTGTGAGAACACAGAACAACCACCTTAGCCTGGATGGAAGGTAGAGATGGCTGCCAAGTGCACCCTCAGCGATGACACCGCTAGGCCCTGCTGTTGCAGTCCAGAGGATAGTCCAAAATAGAGGGGATCGAGACCTCAGCAGGAGTAAGATTTAAGCGTGTCGCACCTGCAAAAGAAATGCTTCCACCTGGCCAGGTATGTTGACCAGGTGGAAGGCTTCCTGCTATCCTGATAGTCACGTAGCAGCCACACCATGAGGTGAAGAGACTGCAGGTCCGGGCGGCGAAGTTTGCCGCGGTCCTGAGGTATGAGGTCTGGGTGGAGTGGCAGGGTAATTGGGTAGGCTATTGACAGGCCGAGCAACATGGCATATCAGTGCTGCCTGGACCACGCTGGAGTGATCATGATGATGCACGCCCTGCCCCTGCGAAGTGTGAGCAGGACCCAATGAGACCGGGGAACGGTGGGAAGGCATAAAGGTGTTGGCCCTTCCACGGCATGAGGACAGCGTCCGAGATCGGTCCCGGGGAGAGACCTTGGAAGGAGCAGAACCTCGGACATTTCGTGTTCTCGCGGTAAGCGAACAGGTCCATATGTGGGGAAAAATCCCCACTTCTGGCAACAGAATGCATCACATCAGGCAGGGTGAGCACTCATGAGACAGGAAAGACCTGCTGAGTCGAAGCGCCAAGGAAAAGGATGCTACCAGATTTATCTAGTGGGCTATGCAAAAGTCCCAGAGATGGATGGCCTCCTGACAAAAGGAGGAGGACCATGTCCCTCCCAGGTTGTTTATGTAGTACATGGCCGTTGTGCTGGCTGTAAACACTGAGACGCCACGGCCTCGCAGCTGCTGCTGGAACCCTTGTCACGCAAGGTGCGAGCCGAGGTCGTTGGGAAAGTTTGCAGGCCTCGTATGATCAGTGCCATTGCCCAAAACCGTGGCTGTGGCAAGCAGGATCCGGCTAGCTCGGAGTCCAGGATAGCCCCTAGGAAGTCTAACCTCTGCGTGGGAACCAGAGTGGATGTTTCCATAGTGATCATCAGGCCTAGACATGTGAATAGGTCCTTGACGATGCCCACACGCTGAGTGACTTGTGTCTTGGAATCTCCTCAGATAAGCCAATCGTCCAGATACGGAAGACGCATATCCGACGTCGGCGGAGGTGGGTGGCGACTACGGCCACACATTTGGTTAATGCCTGTGGGGCTGTAGAAAGGCCAAACAGCAGGACCGTAAACTGGAAGTACCGATGGTTGGCTAGAAAGTGGAGGTATCTCCTGTGCGGAGGGGAGATGGCAATGTAAAAATACGTGTCCTTCATATTGAGGCGGCATACCAGTCTCCAGGATCTAAGGATCTAAAAGTACGTGTCCTTCATATCGAGGCGGCATACCAGTCTCCAGGATCTAAGGACAGGATAATGGTTCCCAGGGATACCATGCGGAACTTCAACCTTATCATAAACTGGTTGAGTCCTCGTAGGTCTAGGATAGGTCTGAGACCTCCGTACGAGTCGGGGATTAGGGAATAACGGGAGTAATTGTCCCTTCATCCATCGGCGTCTGCACCTCTTGTAAGAGGAATTGCGCCCAAGAGGAGTCCCTGAAGAGGGACGGGGTTGGAACAAATTGGAGGTGGTACCCATACTCCACCATGTGTAGGGAACAGACAACTGAAGTTAACTGGGACCACGCTAAGAGGAAGTAGGAGTGGGATCCCACTTGTAACTGGTACGCCGCCCTTGGGCGTACCTTTGAAAGTTCATCTTTGGTCCCCAGTCGTGATTGCAAGGGGCCTCGATCTTGGCCCTCTAGGGGTCCTGACGGTCATCTGAGACCACCTCAGCCGCACCGTCGGCCAAAGTCCTATCTGTGGCTAGGCACAGAGTGTGGCAGTGTGGCTGGGGATGGAAAGGTCTGCAGTAGGTCGTCGGCGTATGCACGCCGAGAGACAGCGCATTAGGACCCTGTTGCCCTTCAGGTTTTGCAGCCTGGGGTTGATTTCACAGCAAAGAGGCCTTTACCAACAAATGGTAAGTCGTGAAAGGCCGGTTTGAAACCTGAAGCCATGAGATGCTCCTCGTGGTAACGAGGCCTGGAGAGAAGCTCTGGCCACCTTTTCCTTTCCTCCAAGAGGGCAGTGAACTCTTGGCAGGAACCTTGAAGGAGAAGCTCCATAAATTTATTCACCGTTATCCAGGTGTTATGATTATAGGGGCTAAGCAGGGCTTATTCATTTGCCACGCGGGGCTATAAGGCCCTTGCAGAATACACCTTGCGGCTGAGTAGGGTCACTCACCTAGTCCCGTTCGATTTCGGGGCTGGAGCCTGTTGGCCATGCCGTTCCCTTTTTCTTAACCAACTGAATGACTAGTGAGCAGGGAGGAGGATGGATAGACAAGTAGTCGTACCCTCCATAGAGTATCGGCATTCGTCTGGATGGTCCGAATAAACGGGTAGGGCCCTTCTAGTGGGGCAACCGCCGATAGAATGTCCACTACCGGGTCCCCTACCTCCGGGACCTCCTGCCCTGGAGGTCCACATTGAGTGCTACCTTCCATAGGTGGTCCTGATGGGCTCTCAGGTTGTTGGTGGGCACACCAGAATTGCGGTCCTGAGCCTAAGAGCTGTCCGCGTGGGAAGACACTGATGCGTGTCTGGATGGCCATGGAGGTGCTGAAAACCATGGGCAGAGTCTCTGACTCTACCAGACCTTGCCCAACTCAGCACCTGGGACCGGTACCAGAAGGCGCACTGGTACCTGGAACGAGATCCAGACCTGCGACCAGAGCAGTGCCGGGAGGTCGACCGAGATCTCGAGGTTGGGAGCAGCTACCGGAGTCACAGTGCCTGTAGCGGTGCTGGGAGCCAGAACGGTGCCGAGACTATCGGTTGGTGAACGGGACACCGACCTGTGCGGCCAGTGCGACCAGTGCCGACGAGAACAGCATCACAACTGCAAGTGGCGTCGGAGTGGGAGCGCCGACGGGACTTGGAGCGTCTGCGGGACCGTGATCATGAGCGGTGCCGCTCTGCTGCACTGACAGAGGATGGTCGTATCAAGGCGGCTTGCCAAGAGACTGTATTACCCGCACCGGCGGTGCTGGGGGTTCAGGCAGCATCTACTCTGTCATGGCAATGAGATCCCTCGCCGCTGGAAATGTCTCCGGCGTGGAGGGAACAGTAAGCTCGACCACAGTGCGTACTGGGGAGCTGTCAGGCACCGGATTCGACAGCCCTTGTGGGACCAGGATCGCCAGTGCTGACGTCACCAGTGCCTCAGCAGGTGTCAGTGCTGGGTGATCCGGCTTAGACAGGCTCTGTCTGCGGTGCCGTTCGCACGGGAGCAATAGGAGCAGGGAGCTCGACCACGACGTGCGCCAGGGAGCAGTCAGGCACTGGATTCGATGGCCCTTGTGGGACTAGGATCGATGGTGCTGACGTTGTCGGTGCCGCGGCAGGTGTCGGTGCCGGGCGATCCGACTTAGATGAGCTCTCTGGTTGCGGTGCCGTTGGCACAGAAGCAGCAGGAGCAGGAGGCTCAACCACGGCACGTGCCGGGGAGCGGCCAGGCACTGCATTCGACGGCCCTTGTGGGACTGGGATCGACGGTGCTGGCATTGTCAGTGCTGCGGCAGGTGTCGGTGCCAGGTGATCTGACTTAGACGAGCTCTCTGGCTGTGGTGCAGTTGGCACAGAAGCAGCAAGAGCAGGAAGCTCAACCACGGTGCATGCTGGGGAGCAGGCAGGCACTGGATTTTACGGCCCGGCGGGACCGGAATCAACGGTGCCAGCATCCTCAGTGCCTCTGCAGGTGTTGGTGCCGGGCGATCCGACTTAAACGAGCTCTCTGGCTGTGGTGCAGTTGGCACAGAAGCAGCAGGAGCAGGGAGCTCAACCACGGAGCGTGCCGGGGAGCTGTCGGGCACTGGCAGGAGGAGTCGTGGGCTTCCTCAACCTCAGAGAGAGGGAGCGGTGCCAAGTTGACTTCAGTGCCGGTAACGGCCGGTGCCGGTGGGGTCCGGTGCCGAGGAGGCGCTTCTGTCCGCCGAGTAGCCAGCACTCAGTGCAGAAGGTGGAGGGGAAATGAAAGTGCCTCTCCATTTTGTTCTCGGCTTAAACGCCTTGCAAATGGGGCACTTAGCTGTGAAATGCGATCCCCCGAGATACCGTAAATAGGAGTCGTGTGGATCTCCTGTCAGCAACGGCCTGAGGTCGGCCAAGCACGGACTAAGAACCGGTGAGCCGGGCATGGGCTCCGGCACTGGTTGCGGGGAAGGGGCTAATCCCCGAACCCTGCTAACTATTATAAACTAACTATGCTAGTAAAGAAAAAACGCATAAGTATATATAAATATATATATAAAAGGATTATAACTATATAACTATATACACAAGAACTACGAGTAGCTAGGGAAGCGGAGGTCAGCTAAGCTGCGCTCCACTGTTCCAACGACCGACACGGGCGGTAAGAAGGAACTGAAGGGCAGCTGGGTCGGCAGGGGTATATATCCGGCACCATAGCAGCACCACTCCAGGGGGTGCCCTGCCGACCCACCGAGTGTTGCCAGGGTAAAAATCTTCCGACGAACGTGCACGTGGCGCACGCACACACCTAACTGGAATGGATATGAGCAAGCACTCGAAGAAGAACAGAGACTGGTGAAGCTGACGCGGAGGTGGAATTTGGCCTAAATTTGGTACCTCTTTATTTATCCCTCTGTCTCTCTGTGTCCTGTCCCTCAACCTCTTCCTTCCTTTGTAGTACAGTTTATGAGGTGTCTATCCTCCTGAGTCCTCCACCCCACATGCTCTCCCCCTTCCTCCCATTCCCCTACTGGGTCCCCATCTCACTCTCCAACTGTTGTCCTGTCTTCAGTGGTATCACGGCTAATTTGGGGTGTGATGGTAGAGCCTAGGGTGGCTTTGCAGTTGTTTGTGGGGAGCTCTTCCCAAGTGTGGGGGGCAGATTGGAGAAAAGACAAAGCGACTTCTCTGAAAATTTCACACGTGTGCCATGCAGGTTGGCATCGCGGGTAGATGCAACTCGCTGGGCTAGAGGCAGGGTTGGGGCCTGTAACAAAGAGAAAACTGAAGCAGAACAGAGACTAGGGAGAAAGCTAAGAAGGTTTCACTGGGATTGGGAAATTTCCCTCCTGAGTGGCCCCGAGAACCTGTGCCAGAGAAAAAGAACAGCCAAGGAAAGGCTCTGGCTTCCTGGGGTTAGCTCAATGCTGCTGCCGAGATCCTGCTGACAGCTGCTCCCCTAAACACCCCCTCTGGGCTCATTAGCCCTGGCACCCCTTGAGACCCCAATGTGCCCCAAATTCCCCAGCTCCAATCAGAGCCTCTTAACGTTCTCCCAAATTTTCAAAAAAGTGTCCCAGCAGGGCTATGTAGACGTGCAGACTCACCCCTGCGGCGCTTCCTGCTGGTGACTTCCAGGAATTAGCCCGTTCCAGCTCCGGAGCACCCTCTGTACGCCGGTGATCTGCCTTACCTGTGGCCACATGGCTCTCCCAGGACCCCGGTGCCCCTTTTACCTGGGGTGCTGCTCCCTGGCACTAACCCCTTTCTCTCAGGCTTTCCCCTGCCCAGGGAACCTCCCACCCACCATCCCCACCTTGCCTCAGTATATGGCTATTGCCCGTCATCGTCTAGCCCCACACCCTGGGGCAGACTGCAGTATCAGCCTACTCATCACTGGCAAGGTTGGGTTTGGACCTGCCTTGGCCTACCCCTGGGCTGCCCCCTGAAACCCACAGTACCTATTAGCCCACTGCTAGGCTGCAGCCTCGGGCTTTCCAGGCTGGAGCTCTCTGGCTCCTCTGCGTTTCCTCAGCCCTGCTCCACTCAGGTCCCCTGTCTCTAGCTCCCTGCAGCCAGGCCCTTCTCCCTCTACCAGCAGAGGGAGACTCCTCAGCTCCTGGCTCCCAGCCTCTTTATACAGGCCAGCTGAGTCTGTTTGCGGCATGGTCACAACTGCGGCTGTTTCCCCACTCAGCCTAGACTATTCTCCCAGCCTGCCAGCCCTCTCCCAGGGCTGGTTCCAACCCTGTCATGGCTGGAGCAGGTCATCACCTCACTACAGGCTGTTATATCTGCATCTGGCCAGTTTCTCAATTTACACTCAAGGGGAGGGACGCATGTGCCACAAGCCCCTGGCTGGCTGATTACCTTGTCATGGCCTCTTCCTGGACCCCAGATTGGCTAAAGGACCCCCAGAGTCATGGGGGGGGTTCTTGTGTCAAACGGAAGCCAGTGTCCGAATAAGCTCCCTCTTGCCATCCTGCAATGAACTGGGGGGGAACAGTCTTTGAGAGCAGTGCGTCTATTTGCATTGACACAGCTACTCTACCTGGGTGTTCAGTAGCCCCAGGGCTGCTTTGCCAGTGATCAGCTGGGGCCATTCTTGGATGAAAGTCCCTTTAGGATTGAACACCGGGGTAATGAAATGTCGTGTCTTTAACTGTACAGCAAAAGGCAGCATTAGCAGGCCCTGACTGAGGGATCACCAACAGTCATGGTGGATTCTCCATCACTGGCAAATTTTAAATCAGGAGTTGGGGGGTTTCCTAGTAGTTCTGCTCTAGGGATTGTTTTAGGGAGGTGTTACACAGGGGCTCAGACGGGATGATCACAGATTATGAAGCCAGAAGGGGCCATTATGAGCAGGCCCATGGCTATGGAACTCATCTAGGATGGAGAAGACCAAGAGTCAACTGTTCGACACAGACCAGAGACCTGAAACTGGGTTCTCCACGTCCCAGAGCAGGCCTGTGAAGAGAAATGTGGGGCCCCGTACATCATATTAACTTGGTCCTCACTTTCTCCCCTGTTATAGACATTGGGGGGGCAGTTCAAAACTGTGACCCAATTGTTTCATCTGCATGTGGCAAAGAAAAATATTTGAAATCTCAAAACATTTCCCAGGCTGGGACAACCCTTTCCCAGTGGCTCTAGATGTGGGTTCAATTCCTGGCAGGGGAAAATGGAGGCAAGGGGCAGGGAAGCGCAAGAGTTTGGAAAGATCAACAAAAATATTTTGGAGGGGGACTGGGGATTTATAATCCATATAGATCCCACTCCCCTGGGAGTGTGTTGAGAAGTCCAGAAACGACAACAAAGGGCTGTCACTAAACGTCACTTATTTCGTAGCGCATCTCAGGTTTGGACATTTGCTCCTTAACTTTATCAGAACCCTAGTTAGCTGCTGTTGATCTCGCTGGAGTCAAAGGAGTTAAATAAATCAGGATCCTTGTTGCGCAGGGATGACACTGGAGAGAGGCCAGAAGTGAGAACAGATGAGAACTCCAGGGATGGGAAAGAAAGAGAAAGGCAGGGGAATAAACAGAGAGTCAGCCACTGACCCAGAACAATTATAACATGTTCAGTCCCTGCAGCAGCTTAAATAACCTGTGGCTTGAGGTTGTTCTTTGCACTCAGCTTACTGCTCTGTCTCAGCGCTCATAAAAAAAAGCAACAGCTTCTTCCCCCTCAGACCATGTGGGGATGAAATGGTCCCAGCCCCAGGGACCGCACACTCATGCTCCTGGTTAGCGCTCCCCACTGAGACACGGCGGGGCACAAAATAGCACGTGCTGCAAACGTGACATACGGCTTTGACCTGCAACCACAAGACTGAAGTGACGACCTTAGCTTAAACTGGGATGTCTTGGAACACAGGCTACTGTGCAGGTTGGGAGAGGGGTCTCAATGTGGCTCCAATATCTCACTGCAACACTAGAGGGTATTGGGTTGCAGAGGGCAGAGTGTAGCGCTGTAGGGGGCGCTCTCCACTCACACCCAGTCCTGGCCCCTATGTCCTCATTCAGTGCTAGGGGCGCTGTGCTGCAGAGAGTGGTTAGGAGGCTCAGTAGGAGGCGCTGTCCCCTAAACATCAGCATTGATCCCCATGTCCTATATAATACAAACAAGTACTTCCTCTTGTTTGTATTAAACCTGATGCCTCTTCATTTCCTCGAGTCACCCCTGGCTTTTGTGTCATGGGAAAGTGTAAATAACATTTCCCCACTCCCCTTCTACACACCATCCCTGATTTCAGAAACCTTGCTCATGTCTTCCATTCAAGGAGTGGGCGTACTGGAGCGGCGCCAGGGTTTTTGGCGCCCTAGGCAGGGGTCCTTCCGTGCTCCCGGTCTTCTGGGCACTTTGGCGGCGGGTCCCGGAGCGAGTGAAGGACCCGCCACAGAATTGCTGCCGAAGACCCGGAGCACGGAAAGACCCCCCACCGCCGAACTGCCGCCGAGGGTGGCAAAATGTCACCCCCTCAAATCCTAGCGCCCTAGGCGACTGCCTAGGTCACCTAAATGGAAGCGCTGGCCCTGTGGACATACCATGAATTTATATAATATGATCATCCTGTCTCCTTTTCTTATCCTTTTCCGAACAGTTCCTAACATACTGGTAGCCTTTTGGACATCTCAAATGGGAGGCTGTTCAGAGCGGGCCTGGGGATCAGGCAGGAAGTAAAGAGACAAGAGCGTAATGGAGATGGGGGGATTGGCCGCAAATACCTGAAAAGGTTGGCCAGGGTGTGCTATGGGAATGGCATGGATGTGGGCTTCAGGCTATCGTGCTATGGAATTGCACAATTAGCAGCTGGGATTTGCCCATGAAGAGGCACAGGGAATCATTGCTTGGATCAGGGTGAAAGCATCACCCTGGAGCTCTCGGGATGACCCGGCAGACTTCAGGGCTAGGGTGGGATGGGAACCTGTACTATACTATTTATTGTCAATATTATTATTAATTAATTAGCTTCTTAAGGCAGCACCTGGAGGCCGTGACCAAGATGAGGGCCCCACCGAGCACACTGAATGCTGCCCAGATCCCCACCGAGATCAGACCTCCACTCCTTAATGCTACATATTGCACAGACCTTGATCAGGAATCCCCCACCCCCCCATACCAGGTGCTACCCAGACCTGACTGAGTTCAGGGCTTCCCCCTTATTGTATCAGGCACTGCACAGACCCCAGCTGAGATCAGGTCCCCTCCAGTTGTTCTGGGTACCAAAAAACCCTGTCCCAGATCATCCACCCTGCCATCATGCTGGCTGCTTCACATAGCCCAGGGGGGTGTGGAATCGGGGATGTAGACATGTAGTTCTTCCCAGCATTTCCTTGACATTTGCTTTCCTTTCCTGCCCTTCGCAGCTGACCTCACTCACCTTTCACAGTAGGCTCCCAGCCAACCTCACTTGGCCGACCACCACCAACCCCCACATTGAGCTGGATGTCCAAAAGTCCCAAATCCATAAAAGAGGAGCACATCCAGCTGAGATACTCTGCTTCAGCAGGCTTGGAGCCAGTCAAGGGCTTATTCTTTAGGCTGAGGACAGGAGCACATGGACCGTGGGTGGTGTCTGAGAGAAATGAAACCTGGGAGATCTTTGAAAGGGGTCAGGAACCTCATAATTTGCTGGTCAATGTTGTCCACATAAAATGTGTGGCAACATTGTGTGTGAAGTTATAAGATTTCCCTGTATGAGGTTCCACATGTTTCAAACCCCACACCCTGCCCAGGCAGAAGTCCGAAAACAGGTTTGTCTCGAACAAAGGAGCATGTGTTTGCTTAATTTCCATTTAAGCTGTAAGCAAAGTCATGAGGCAGGAAGGGAGGACAACGGAAGTTCAACCAGTTGAAAAAACCATCAGGGAACATCCTTCCACAGAGACTCTTTGGCTCCTGGATCTCAACTGGAAACAATTTTCAAGAGGGGGATGGAAAAGGGGGACAAACACCCCATAGCACCCCTCTGTCTCTGCCCCTGCCCCTCTCAAGGTAGGTGTGGTGATAGGTTTTATTGGCCCAGCATCTTTCACCAACAAGATATTTCCTCACCCACCTTGTGGCTATGTAATGGAAGAAAACTCTATTAACATCTAGGCAGCAGCATCAGAGCTCACCCCGGGAAGTCGGGGCCTTTCCATGGCTGTCCTTTCTCTCTAGCACGTGTGCTCAGGGACAGCTCAGGAAGGAAATGTTCCAGCTCCATTTAAACCCTCTTAACTGTCTCCCCATCTCTGTTTTCCTTCCATTTCCCTGCTTGCCTGTCTGCCTTAACATTACAGGCCCCGACCCTGCCTCTAGCCCAGTGCGTCGTATCTGCCCACAACGCCAATCCACATGGCCCACGTGACATTTTCAGAGAAGGCCTTTTGTGCTTTCTCTAGCCTGCCCCCATGCTTGGGAGGAGCACCTCAGAAACAGCCATGAAGCGACCTTGGTCTCCACCCTCGCACCCAAAATTATCCGTGATGTTGCTGAAAACAGGAAAATAGCTGGAGAGCAGGATGGGAACTCAGTAGGGGAACAGGAGGAAGGGGAAGGTGTTTGGGCCACAGAACCAAGCAAGCACCTGCTTGGGGCAGCCCATTTGCAGGGGCAGCAGGGATCCAGCCTGGGAGCTGAGAACCAATAGGGGGCTCTGGGAGCTGTAGTTCCTTGGTTAGCTCCTTGCCTATAGAGCCAGCTCTGGAGCAGGGAAAGAACTACATTTCCCAGCATTCCCTTGGCCACTACCAACTGGAAAGGAAGGAGGGGGATGTCATGCTGCAGCCTGCTGAGTGGAGAGTTGCACTGTGGATGGCACGGAGACCGTATTTTAACATTCAAAAAACAGGACACTCCACGGGGAGGGAAGCCCCACCCTGCCACCATCCACTCCCTCTGACTGCCCCCACAGAAACCCCAACCCATCCAACCCCTCTCCCGCTCCTTGTCCCCTGATCACCCCCTCTGGGACCCCTGCCCCTAACTACCCCCCAGGACCCCACCCCCTCTCTAAGTGCCGCTGCTCCTTGTCCCCTGATTGCCCCCTCCCAGGACCCCTGCCCCTAACTGCCCCCCAGGACCCCACTCCCTCTGTAAGAGCTGCTGCTCCTTGTCCCCTGATCACCCCCTCTGGGACCCCTGCCCCTAACTACCCCCCAGGACCCCACCCCCTATCTAAGTGCCACTGCTCCTTGTCCTCTGATTGCCCCCTCCCGGGACCCCTGCCCCTAACTGCCCCTTGGGACCCCACCCCCTATCTAAGCCTCCCTTCTCCTTGTCCCCCGCCTGAGACCCCCCAACTTCTCCCCCTAGGACCCCCACCCCCTACGTGTCCCATGACAAACCCCTGGGACTTCCATGCCTATCCAACCGCTGCCTGTCCCCTGACTGCCCCCCTAAACCTCTGACCCATCTAACCCCGCCCTTCTCCCTGCCCCTGACTGCCCCCCCCGAACCTCCGCCTCATCCAACTCTCCCAGTTCCCTGTCCCGTGACTGCCCCCCCCGGAACCCCCTACCCCTTCTCCAACCCCCAGCCCCCTTACCGTGCCACTCAGACCAGCGTGTCTGGCTCTGCACAGCGCCAGACATGCTGCTGCATACATGCTGCCATGCTCCCCCGCGGAGCCCACAGCCCCCCCCACACACACACACACCCAGCACCTGCCTTCCAGATTTGAACACCTCGAAATTCAGGAGTGCTCAAGCTCAGTTTGGGCAGCTGTTACTTCATTTCTCCCAAATCAAATATACTGATCCACTGTAACTTGCTGTAGAAAAAGTAGGATAAAATTGAGCAAGAAATGCTTCCCAGTGGTTATTAGGACTGGAATTGCTGTTTTCAACGGCCATTGCCTTTTTTTGTTTGTTTGTTTGTTTAAAAGGAAGACTGATATTGCATTGGCAAATCCCCCATAGAAAGAAAGAGTAGAACAAAAGAATAATAAAAGAACCTCAACTTTTCCTCATTCATGGAGGACAGTCTTATAATCTGCATCCAGATATCCTCCAGTCACACAAGCTGAAAATTGTTCCACTTTACTGCAGTTCTGTAACCATATGGGAACCAATCCTGTCTGTGTTCTGTGCACATCCAAAATTCCTGCTGAATGACCCGCCATGGGAGTGAGTTACCAGTGACCCAGGGCTGCAGCAGAAGGAGGGTGCAGGTGGGGCGGGGAGGAGAGCCCAGGGCTGGGGCAGCAGGAGGTGTGTGAGGGGTCACTGGGGGGGGGGGGAAGAGGGGAACCCAGGGCTGGGGGGGGCAGGGGGGGTGGGGGGAGGGCACTGGAGGGGGAGGAAGGGGGAAACCTAGCACTGGGGCAGCAGGAAGTGTGGCGGGGGGGAGGAGCCCAGGGCTGGTGCACCAGGAGCATGTGGGGGAAGCCAAGGGCTGGGACGGGAGGCAGCCAAAATTTTTTTTGCTTGGAGCGGTAAAAAACCTAGAGCTGGCCCTGCACAGAACACAGGAGGAGAGTCACCTCGGTCATTGTACTAGAAAGGAAGGAAGAGGTTGAGGGAGAGAAGAGATAGAGCGACAATGGGCTAAATAAAGAGGCCTGCACTCACCCAGAATTAGGCCAAACTCCACCTCCGTGTCACTTTGAACAGTCTCTGACATAAGGCTCAGCACCATCTCTTTCCTTTAAAAAGTAACAGCCACTTCTCCATTGGGCTGTGTGAGGATGAAACGCCCCAGCATGATGGACCCTACAGCCCAGCTCCTGTGTGATGTTGCCGGCTGAGACACGTCCGCCACCCCTGCCCACGCTGCATTCGTCTGAGAGCAGCGACTGCAGGGCTGGGGTGGGAAGTCCAAGTCTAATTCTGTCTCTCTGCCGCTACATGTTCTGAGCTGGGTCTGACCCTGGGACACTGGTATGGGCCAGGGGATGCTGTACTGCAGGGACTGTGTTGGGGGCCCAGCAGGGGGTTCTCTCCTCCTGGTCAGTGCTGACCCCCATGTCCCAGTGCAATGCTATGGGGCACTGTGCTGCAGGAATCACGGTGTGGGTTGAGTAGGAGTCACTCTCCCTTCCCAGTCAGTGCTGATGACCATGCCCCAGTGCTGGCCCCACAGCTCTGCAGAGCAAGGAGCATGGAATGAGTACTGGGGCAGCACCCCTTGTGCAGCACTGGTGTCCTGGTACCCAGCCAAGGTAATGGATGGAGTGGGGAGCTGTTACCTGGTTACCCTGTGTCACGGAGTGTGGGGGAGTCCGGGCCTGCAACCCCCACTTCCTGCGATTCACCGTGACTCTCAGCCAGCCAGTAAAACAGAAGGTTTATTAAACAACAGGAACACAGTCCCAAGCAGGGCTTGTAGGTACAACCAGGACCCCTCAGTCAGGTCCCTCTTGGGGGCAAGGATCTTAGACCCCAGACATGGGGTTCCCTGCCTCTTCCCAGCCAGCCCCAAACTGAAACCAAAACCCCTCCAGCAGGCTCTCTCCCCTCCTTCTCTCCCCCTCTCCCTATGTCCAGTTTCCCGGGCAAAGATGTTGACTCCCCCCCTTCCTGGCTCAGGTTACAGGCTCAGGTCCTGTCCCTCACCTAAAGTCATCCCCTGCCGTCCCATCCCCCATGCAGACTGTCCCTACTGCGTCACACCCTGTATCTCCAGGGCTCCTTCACTGATCCCCTCTGCTTTGTCAGCCCAGGCAGGTCTTGAGGCTGCATCATCACCACCCGTTCGTGCTCCTTTCAGAGACTGGCTGGCCCATCCCAGGAGCTAGTTCCTCTCTCAGAGGTGCAGACTTTGAGGAAGTGTCTTGCTCCATGGGACAGATGGTCACAGATATTTGTAAGAGCTTGGGTTTGCTATTTATGTAGCCCATTCAAGGAACAGATTCACCCAGCAGCAGCATCCTGTTACACCCAGCATGGAGCTCCTCCATCTCCTGGGTGAGCAACCCTGCACTCCTCTTTCAGCCTGTGTCTCTTTCCCCCCTTCCCTGCATGCATCTCACCACCTCCAGCTCCTCAGGGTCTCTCATCCCCCAGACTCCATCTCCAGCTTCCATTCAGCGGCAGTCTGGGGGCGTCTGGCATTTCCCTGCTGTGCAGGATCAGCTAATGGGGCCTTTCTGTGCAGAGAGCATGAATGCTGAGCCTCGGGCTTCTGCAAATAGACTCTCGGTCACCTGGTGGCTGCTTTCCTAGGGCTTTACTCGAGTATCGAGCTCCTGGTCTTTCCCCAACGCTTGTTTCCTTCCACCTACTGTCTGTCACTCTCCCCTAGGGAAATAGATATCGAGCCTCATCCACCTAGCCAATTTGCTCCTGGAATAACACCCGATATTTGGATTGGAACAGGGAATCAGCGGATATTATGACCCTTAGAACCCCCCGCAGCTTCGGTGCTTAAGGAAATTGAAGCAAGGGGAAGTTGTCACAGTGTTTGACAAAGTTTATTGGGAAGGTATGGGACAAGGAACTACCCTGACAGGACAGTTGCTGTTCCAAGCTAATGATAGCTGTGTATATGTTAAAGCCACCACTTTCCTAGATATTGTGATACAGCATGGCCAGAGGGCACCAGGAGAGGGTTAGAAGGGAGCCTTATTCTCTGTAAGGGTAAGAAAGTTTGCTATAGATTAACTAGAGCACCTGATGCCAATTAGAGCACCTGCAATCAGTTACATGATAAAAAAAACCCTACTTCAATCAGACAAGGTGGGAGTTGGAGCAGAGAAGATTGGTGTTGGAGCAGAGAACAGTTTGAAGGAGTTGGAGCAGAGAGGATTGGTGTTGGAGCAGAGAACAGTTTGAAGGAGTTGGAGCAGAGAGGATTGGTGTTGGAGCAGAGAACAGTTTGAAGGAATTGGAGCAGAGAGGATTGGTGTTGGAGCAGAGAACAGTTTGGAGGAGTTGGAGCAGAGAGGATTGGTGTTGGAGCAGAGAACAGTTTGGAGGAGTTGGAGCAGAGAGGATTGGTGTTGGAGCAGAGAACAGTTTGATGGAGTTGGAGCAGAGAGGATTGGTGTTGGAGCAGAGAACAGTTTGAAGGAGTTGGAGCAGAGAGGATTGGTGTTGGAGCAGAGAAGAGTTTGAAGGAGTTGGAGCAGAAAGGATTGGTGTTGGAGCAGAGAACAGTTTGAAGGGAAGCAAAGGACAATTTAGAGAAGTGCTGTGGTGGGCTAAGAAGTCCAAGACCCTAAGTAAAAGGACACCTGGCTTGTGCAGAGGAAGGGCAGAAAGCCCCCCACAAGCTGAAGGGCAGGAGAGGGAAGTAGCTCAGGGGAAGGAACTGTCAGTTTAAGTGGTTTACCACTATCCTGAGGGCCCCTGGGCTGGGACCTGGAGTAGACGGCGGGCCCAGGTCCCTCCCTCTCCACTCCCCTCTTCTAGGACACTTGTGGGGCAGTTAATATTCCAATTCAGGGGCAAGAAATGGCGCCCTGAATCCCCTCCCAAAGAAGAGAAAGCACGAGACTCATCATAATAGGGCCGGCAATTTGCCACAATATGCATTTTAATCACACCACGGCCACAGGAAATCACGTTGTCTATTGGCCAGCAGAAAAAGCCCTACAATTAGACCTTAGGTATCAGATTTCTTTTAACTGAACCACTTTGATACCCGACCGGTTTCAAAATTTATGCTCACTCCTACCGGAGGTTTGGAAAATTTCTGACTTACAGGGTCAAGTCCATGTGCTTCAGAATAGCTATCAAATTGAAAAACATGCTTTTCATGCAGCCTATAGAGTGTCTGCTTTGTGTACTGATTATAATGTAATGTGCTACGTAATGAAGGCAATGAAACAACCCCGGCATATTATTACAACCAGGACATTAATGCTTGTATTGCGTTTGTTTAGTCTAGGAATATGTTATTGTTATTGTAAGGGATGTGCTAAAAAAAAATGCCTTTCATGTTCACGCTAATCATGCATTATCCTTATATCCAGTTAAGACTTATAGGGTTGATTCTGATTCTCCTGAGCTAGAAACAGAAATACAAGGCTTGATGCAGTTGGAGGTTTAAGAACATTAGTTGTGCTAAAGGAAGCACAAAAGCGGGGAGTGTGGAAGCAGGGAAAGAAAGAGAGGGCTTAAGTGCAGCCATTTAAGTGTCAGAGACAGAGCAACTGTCCTGTCAAGTCTTAGCCTAATATCGCGAGACCTGTAGAAGCAGGGCCCATGTCAGAAGTGAGTGGAAAACAGCAGACTAGTCAGTATGACCTAGCCTTGAGATAACGATGTTTGAGACGAGAAAGTGAGAAAATACTGAAATAGATAGCAAATAGCCTAAATAAAATGCAGATGTTTTTAATTAATGCACGTCACAAGGAGGTATAAATGCTTGTGTGATTTTGCTTGTCCTTTGGAGAAACTGAGGCAGAGATGCTCTTTGTCAGCTGTGTTCTTCCCTTGCAATTGCATGTCCTGAATAAAGCTGTCTCTGATTTTGTTGCTTCCAACCTGAGAGCGGAGTTTGTTTCTTCCACAGTCACCAGGTGGCTACTTTCCTAGGCCTTTACTCAAGTATCAAGCGCCTGGTCTTTCCCCAACGCTTGTTTCCTTCCACCTCCTGTCTGTCACTCTGCCCTAGGGAAATAGACGTTGAGCCTCGTACTCCTGGGCCCACCTATCCCTAAATTGCTTGGCTCAGGGGAGCATGGGGCCTTTCACTTCTAGGGTATGCTGTCTCCTTTCCCACAACAGAGGGACTGGTTGACTCAGGGGGGTGGGGAATAGGACCAGACAGCAGACACTGGTACCAGTATGCCCTCGTGTGCCTAGCTTCTCACTGTGGGATCTCCCCTCATCCTCACCTCTGAATGCATCTCATTCTGTTTATGCTCTGCTCAGGTCCCAGATGTGGGACCCGCATGGGGCCCTGGGCAAAACTTCCCAAAGTGATTGGTGATTTGTGGGGGACGGGGTTCTCTGGGGTACCCTGGAGAACTTAGAGGGGCTGGGTTCCCTTAAAACTAGGCCCCTTTAAGGAGCTGCAAATGAAGCGCCCCAAAACAAGACACTCCTGACCCTATCCCTGCTCCACACGCAGTGTAGAGTTGGCTGCAAGCCGGGGGGGATGAGTCTGAGGGGCTCCTTGAGAAAAGTGGCCGGATCTGGGACACTGTGAAGGGCAGAAGGCCAATCAGAATTCGCACCTCGGAGGAGAGAAGAAGGATGGGTCCAGGGGGCAGGCAGTGGTGGAAGTAGGGTGGTGCAGTCTGGTACACCGTACCATGAGCTATTTATAGCCATTACAGTGTACCAGAGACTTTTGGAAAGATACAGGAGGAGCAGAACGTGGGGCTGCTGGCAGCCCCACACCAGCAGCTCCTCCAGTGCAGCTGTATCACCCCCAGCCTGTCTATGCAGCTGTGTCAGCATCTCCTGTCTGCAGTCTGTAGGTAGCCTTCATGGGGCTGCCCAAAGTTCTGGTCCTTTCCCCGCTGCGGTTCCCAGGTTCAGGGCTCTCCCGGGAACCACAGCGGTGAAAGGAGCAGAACCCCACACTGGCAGCTCCTCAGGCACAGCTGTACTGCTGTCAGCCCTGTGTCCCCCCTCAGCCCTGTCCTCCAGCGGGTTTGCTGTACAGACCCCAGACAGGATTCAGGAGATGCAACTGCGTGGGAGGGCTGGGGGTGGTACAGCCATGCCGGAGAAGCTGCCGACATGGGGTTCTGCTCCTCTCACCTCTATGGTTCCCAGGAGAGCCTGGTGGTTCAGAAGTCTCCAGCACAATGGGAGGACAGAGCATGGGGTGGATCATGGGGAGGGGAGAGGGAATGCCTGGGGCCCTGGCTAGGGGTGGGACATGAGAAGTCACGGAAAGGGGTCATGTGAGGCGGAGCGGTCACATCCCCCTCCATTTAGCTGGTGCAGCTTACCAGTCAGAAATGATTTCTACCTGCACCACTGGGGACAGGGTTGGGTCCTCTTCCCCTCCCCGCCCATACTAGGGTTGCCAGTTTCGGTTGCATGTATCACTGGAGGTTTCATCACATGACCATCTTTAATTTAAAATTGCCTTTAATTCCTGGGAGATTCCAGGAAGGTTCGTCTCTCTGCCCTACCCAGCCCTCACCAGATGTCTTCTAGCCACAGCAAGACTTCAGTCTGCCCTGAGCTTTCAGCACTCAGGCTTTCTGCTGAGCCTGCCACCAATGGGGACACTTGGAGATGGGTCGAGACCTGACACTGCCTTCTTGCACTCATAAGGAGTTGTGATTGGTGATGGGTTTGAACTGGCGTTTGTTGGAGGGCTGCAACGGGCAGGTATATGCATGTGGGAAATGGGAAAACTTAAAATATCTGCAGTAGTTACTTGCTTATTTAAACTAAACTTGCTTTACTCCTTTAAGAATTGGACATGCATTATGTAAAGCAGTGGTTTTCAACCTGTGGTCTGCAGACCCCTAGGGGTCCATAGACTAAGATTTCCAAAGTGGTCCACACCTCCATTTGAAATGCTTTAGGACTCCACGTTCATGTCACCCTCCCCATCCATACCCAGGCTGGGGAAACTAATCCTCCAACCAGCAGACCAAATCTGGTGATGAATCCTGGTCACCTGCTACATGAGGCACGTTATGCATAAGCTAAGAAGAGGGGTTTACAAATGGGGTGGGGAAAGGTTGAAAACCACTGATGTAGATTTGAGTTAGCACCTTAAAAAGTGCAGTTTGGTATTGTTCTGAAATAAGTATAAATTACTTTAGTTTTGCTTCAGATAATGACAAATACACCTCGTCTTAGGGTTGGAGCAGCACATTCACAGTAAGGTTCTTGGGTGTTGTGACGGGCTTGCTCACAGAGACCCTCTTCCCTTGGGACAGTCACCTGATGTGCTGAGACTACCATTGAGCCCGTTTTTTCTGTCAGTTTGGGCCTCCAGTACCCTGCCTTGTTCAGTCAGAAATGCCAGTCTGCTCCAGCACAGATCCAGGGTCTGAACCACATGCCCCAAAGATGCAGACTTAACTGAAAACAGCTTAAGAAATGATCCTGTCTCCAGCACCCAGCTCCCAATGGGATCCCAATTCCAAATAAATCTGTTTTACTCTGTATAAAGCTTGTACTTTATGGACTGCTGAGCAGGACTGGGGTTCTGATCCCAGGGCAGGAAGATTTAAGGTCATTTGGGGAATGGCACTGAAGATAGAGCAGGTGGTTGGGTCAAGGTTACTTTAGCTTTTGTTTTTTTCATTCATCCATTCCTTCTCATTCATTCATTCATCTTTCTTTCTCATTCATCTCTTTGCAAACTCAATCATTCATTCTCCTTTGTTCCTTCCTTCCTTCCTTCTTTTATTCCATCTCTCTCATCTCCTCTTTTTTTTCATTTATTCTTTCTTTCTTTCTCATAATCACTTTTCTGTTCTTTTTGGTTCCCTCTTTCACACACCCCTTTCTTCTCTGTCTCCCAATCAGCTCTTCTACTTACTTCCTTCATAAATTCATGCGCTCCTTTAGTCTTTCTTTCATTCTGTTGCTCATTCATCATCTCGCTCATTCATCTCTTCTCAAACTCATTCATTCATTCCATGTTCTCTTTCATTTGTAGGTTTGGGAGCATTAGATCTTCCTTGGTCAGCATCAGCAAAGGTCAACTTTGCCGTACACACTCAAACAAGATTTAAAAAGTATTTCCATTGATGATGATCAAAATTTACAAATAGGCAAAGTAAGAACAATGCTGCCTGGGAATTGATTAGTTTGCTTTAAGGATATTTACTTTGCCTATTTAGACATGGGACATTGGCAGTTTGTTTTAGTGTTTAGCAAGCTGTGATTTTTTTGAATCTCAGTGTCTCCTGTCCTTAAATAATTAGAGTCTAAGCCCCGCTCAGAATTTCCTGCAACTGTAACAATTTGAAGAGCAAAAACTGGGTGGCAGGGGACAGGGAGGTGCTTAAAAATAACCACTGATATTATCCATTTAAATTACAGAAAAATGAAAACCAAATTCTGCCAAACCTAGTCACTCTCAATGCAGTTCCTACCACCTTGGCGTAGGGGAGAAGATGCCCCATAACACTAGGTGGCAGAGTTGTATCGCAGATTACATGACCATAGGTTAGAAGTTGGGGACCTAGCAAATTTACCCGGATCAGATGCAGGGCTGAGGTGGCTGTTCCCCTTGCCCCTCTCAAACAATGAGATTCTTATGGGATGGGCCAGTCTGTTGGGATGGGCAGGCATAGACAGCCCTGCCAGGGACAGACGGAATCAGTTTCTGAGGGGTAGGGGTGTATCAGCCTCTGGAATTGGGACAACTTACTGTATCTCTGCCATGACACCACCTGTGAAGAGAAGGGGAAACAACCATTAAACAGGAGGGCGCTTGGTCCTGTGGACCTTGGGGCCTCGGCCAAAAGCGAAAGTCTCAGGATCACTGTGCTCAGTGCAAGACCTTTGAAAGGGGATCCATTTTAGAGCAATGTAGGATATTGTGCGCTGAGGCTGTAGGGGGAGAAACCCACCACCTGAAAGGGGGATCTCCCTACTCTGCGGATCGGACAAGGCCGCAAAGCCGGCTGTTGGGGTGAGACATACCGAAGAGAACAGGGAAGTACCGTGTTCCCAAGCAGCAGCTCTCGCTGGCATCTCATGGGGTCCTTTCACTTGTCACCTTCTGTTTCCAAATTCTGATTCCTGCTTTTCTCTGCATCTTTACATCTAGCCCCGTGAAATAACCTTCAGTTCGGTGTCCCTGAAGACACGGCCAAGCACCTTGCATACAGGAGAGCGGTGCTCTAAGGTGAAGCCGGTGAACCAGGAACACCCTGGCTGTCCAGAAGCCGAGGGACAGGCCAGGCATGAGTGACCAAGTTGGGGCGCCAGTCTGCTTTCAGAGGAGCAGGGCTCAGAGATGGTGGCCAGGGAGCATATCCTCTGGTGGGTGCCCACCAGGCTCCCTTCTGCTGATTGACCCTGAAAAGTGCCCCTTGTGATAGTGCCCCCCATAAGGCTTTATGGAATATACTTATGAATGTATATGTGACATAACTAGAATATGTTTTATGCTACATATGCCATGTAACATATCTCTGTAAAGGTTATGATCTACTGAATCTGCTAATCCCATTTGTACGCATGTGTCGTTTTTGTACTTGAAGTTCGGAATATTGGCTGTGTACTTGCTTGATTTTAACTAACCTAGTAAAGCATTTGGTCTGCTTCGTCAGAAAAGTGCAGATTAAGTGCCCAGTCAAAAACCACTTAAGCCAACAATGAACTTGAAGATGCCAATCCACAGCTGAGTTTTCACGGGAATGTGGCTTGGCTAGTAAAAATGGAGTCATGCATGGACATGTGGCTTGCCCAAGTGATTCCAAAAATCCATCTTGGAGCTGGACTTTGCATAGGAGAGAGAAGGGGGTCTCCACCCACAAGAGAAAGTCTATTTAAATCCCTGGGAGACCCCTCCATTTTGTCTTCAGATGGCTAAAGAGAGAGCCTTTCCACCCCCTAAGATACCTGAAAGAAACTAGAACAAAGGACAGTAACCACAGGGGGTGTGAGTGATTGCTGGACCCAGACTAGCAGGAGACTAGTCTGTAAAAGGAAGCTTACTGGAACTGGTGAGGTTTTATTTGTATTCAGTTTTCTTAGACATAGACTTGCGTCTTCTATTTTATTTTGCTTGGTAATTCACTTTGTTCTTTCTGTTACTACTTGGAACCACTTAAATCCTACTTTCTGTATTTAATAAAATCACCTTTTACTTATTAATTAACCCAGAGTATGTATTAATACCTGGGGGGGGGGCAAACAGCTGTGCATATCTCTCTATCAGTGTTATAGAGGGCAAACAATTTCTGAGTTTACCCTGCATAAGCTTTATACAGGGTAAAATGGATTTATTTGGGGTTTAGACCCCATTGGGAGTTGGGCATCTGAGTGTTAAAGACAGGAACACTTCTTAAGCTGTTTTCAGTTAAGACTGTAGCTTTGGGGCACGTGGTTCAGATCCTTGATCTGTGATGGAGCAGAAGGGCATGTCTGGCTCAGCAAGACAGGGTGCTGGAGTCCCAGGCTGGCAAGGAAAGCAGGGGAAGAAGTAGTCTTGGCACATCACTTGGCAGTTCCCAAGTGGGTTTCTGTGATCCAACCCGTCACACCCCTCCTCCCCTGTGTCTGCAGAAGGGGGAATCTGATACTGGTTTACACTTTTATGTGCTTTGAGCTCTGCACTAGGTAAAATCCAGGAATTTTAACTAAGGCCTGTGGGATCCCCCCCGGCTCTCCAGTCCCAGCTTCTCCCACACCCGAATCCAGGTGCTGGCAGCAATGCAGGGCTGTTAAGTAGGAGACACAGCTTCCACCCCTCCTCCTGTCCCCCCCACCCCGAAATACCTTTCCTCCTCCTGCAGAGGCAGATGAGGAGAAGCAGCAGGGGGAGCAGAGCTGCGGCCCCGATGCCTCCGGCCACCAGGGTGATCCACAGAGGCCAGGCTGGGGATGAGAAGGGGACGGGTGAGCCGCCAGCAAATGAGGGGTATTTTGCACCCGCTGCTAGAACACAGGAGCTGCCCTCAGCTGCAGTGCTGCCCTCTGTGGCTTAGACACAGGAGCCACACCCTGGGTCATAAGTCCCGCCAGAGACTTTCTGCTGAGGCAGGTTCTGTCCCTGCCTCCTCCATGCCTCATGCTCCATCTCCCAGGGTTGATGCCTGGCTCTGATTTTGCCCCCGGCAAGCAGCTTGCCCAGTGCTTTGGGGGTGTATCTGAGGGTATGTCCCCACTGCATTGTGAACACAGATGTGCGGGACCCAGTCTGGTGGAGCTGGTGTTGCTCATTCCTTGTTAGGATTGCAATGGCTGCACCTGGGTTTCTGGGCCATGCTAACACATCCACACTGCACCACACAGACCTTCTGAGCCAGGTCTGGGGCTTGAGCTGTGGCCACTCTGCCAACGGACCAGGCTTGAATCCACATCACAGTGGGGCTTGGGCTCTGAGCCACCCCCACAGCAGGGTCCTGGGACTCAGGTCCTGAGTGCTTGCTGACCCAAGTCAGACTGATTTATGTGTGGATGAGTGAGAGCCAGGCGTGGTGTGAAGAGTAGACATACCCTTAATGGAGCCTGGGGAAGCCTTTGCTGTCACAGTGACATTCACAGCCCAGCTCCAGGGGGATGGGATCCACCTCCCTCTAATATTCTCCTCGTACCCACAGGAGAATTCCCCGGTACTCTTGGAACTGGCCTGATGGGATGCTGAGAACAGAAACTTTCATAGAGCCGGTGCCGGGCTCCATGGTGCTGATCTCTGACCCCATGTCCCTGGGAATGAGCTCAGCTCCACCCTTGTAGAAGTGAAACCTTCATTCACTGGTGTCCTCAGAGGCCATGCAGGTGATGAGCAGGGGGAGCCCTTTGCTCACTGCTCCGCATGGGGGATCCATGCTCAGCACTGGCTGGGGAGGGGGATCTGAGGGGAGCAGGATAAGGGAGGGGTCAGCATAGGAATTACCCTGCTGCTTGTAGGGAAGGAGCGGCTATACTGTATAATAGGTACTAGGAACAGCAGTGTTGGGGGGTGGGTAAAGGGCGGCTGTGCTGTGTTATGGGCACAGGCATAGTGCAGGCAATGGGGCGGATTTGCTGTGGGGTGAATTGTCCTGTTAATTAATTAAGCTCTATCTGCAGCACCTTCCCTGGGATGACCCCGCTCCCCACCCCCACTCCAGGGCATCTGCGGGACCTGGGCTTGTGGACTCTGTGTGCAGAAGCCCACGTGTGAGCGTCTGCCCTGCATCGCGAACCTGGACCTCCCAGGGCTGGGCCCACATCTCTCTGCCATGCTAACATGTCTGTATTGAACCATGCAAACCTTGGGCTGCATCAGCACTGCAAAACGACGGGGCTGGGACCCAAATCGCCATGAGATTCGGCTTCTGACCCAAGCTCCCAGTGGGGCCCTAGGACCTGGGTCAGGCTAATTTGTGTGTGGACAGAAGGGGAGCTTGGCTTCACAGCTGAATCAGAACCCAGCCTCAATGTGCAGTAGAGATGCCGCCCAAAAGCCCTGCCACCCCTCTTCAGAGGGTCCCTGTGCTCCCCAACAGAGTCCCTGCACCTCATCTCACTCTCTCTGCTGCCTTGTGACAAAGGGTTTCGTTAACCCATGAGCCCCTCCTACTGGGTGCCCTGTGGCCTAGATCAGAATTGGGGGTGAGTTGGTGGGTGGGAAGGGGTAGTACCGGGGTGGGGACCACAGGGTTAGCATCTGCCAGGACCTTGGGCGGAGAGAGTGGGGAAGGTGATAACCAATGAAGCATCCATCACTAGGACATAGGGTGAGTCCCCAGTTTACCTTGAGTACCAGGTGTGACAGCAGCCCTTGTGTGACGGCCACAGGAATACCACATAGTGGCCACCTGTCTGGCTTTTTACCAGAAAGTCTAGTCAAAAAGGCGACTTGATGGTATCCAGTCAGATCTACTGAATGGATACACAAAGCCCAGTTACTGCAAGTGGTGAGGTACCGAGTAATCACCCGTGCCAGCCCCTACTCAGCCAGAGCCAGCTCCTATTTGCATCAGGTGGCTGCAGCTCCCAGCCCCGGCTCTGCAAGTGAATCTGGGAGAGGGGAAGAGGGGAAAAGCAGTGAGCAATGGAGGGACGGGGAAAAAGGAGTGAACAGGAGGTGTGGACTCAGGGGGAAGGGAAGAGGTAGGAGCAGGGATTGGAGGAAGACACGGGACAGGGATGAGATCTGAGGAGAAGGGGCAGGAGCGGAGCCTCGGGGGGTGGGCAGACGAGGTTCCGGTACTATTGCTGGAGTGTCCAATTTTTAAACATTACAAAGTTGGCAACCCTAAAAAGGTAAATTGGAGAGGGGTCAGCCATGAGATTCGAAATCCTGCCTGACAGTGATAGACTCCAGAGGATCAGTCCATGTAGCTCATCAAAGAGAAAGTTAAGGGCTGGCTTGAGCCTCGTCTTTAAGTATCTACATGGGGAACCCATACTTGATAATGGGCTTGTAATCTACCAGTGGAAGGTCTAACACAATCCAATGGCTGGAAGATAAATAGAAACCAGAATGAAGGGGAAAATTTCAGTCGTGAGAATAATGAACCGTTGGAATGACTTACGGAGTCTCATGGTGGATTCTCCATCAGTGACAATTACTAGATCAAGGTGGGATATTTTCCTAAAAGATCTGCCCTGGGAATTATTGTGGGGCAGGTCTCTGGTCTGTGTGACACAGGAGGTCAGACTAGATCATCACAATCAGGGCCGGCTTTAGGCCTATTCCACCAATTCCCCCGAATCGGGCCCCACGCCTAAGAGGGCCCCAGGCCCAGTAAGAATCCCTTCCCTGGCTAGAGGCGCCTTTTTCATTTTTACTCACCTGGCAGCACTCTGGGTCTTCGGTGGCACTTCGGTGGTGGGTCCTTCGCTCGCTCTGGGTCTTCGGTGGCACTTCAGCGGTGGGTCCTTCGCTCACTCTGGGTCTTTGGTGGCACTTCGGTGGCGGGTCCTTCGTTCACTCTGGGTCTTCGGTGGCACTTCGGGGGTGGGTCCTTCGCTTGCTCTGGGTCTTCGGCAGCGAGTCCTTCAGTGCCGCCGAGGACCTGGAGCAAGTGAAGGACCTGTCGCTGAAGTGCCGCCGAAGACTCGGAGCACCGCCTGGTGAGTACAAGCCTCACATGTTTTTTTACATGTGTTTTTTTTTTTTTAGTCATCCCTGTTGGGGGCCCGTGGAAACTGTTCGAATTGGGCCCCGCACTGCCTAAAGCTGGCCCTGGCTGCAGGGAATACATCACATCTCTCTATGTGAGACAGATGCATGTATATCTATCATTCTCTATAGAGATAGAAAAATAGTCATGTACCTTTATTTGCTATTTTTCTCACTGTCTCTGACACTATGGGATAGTATTAAAATGGAAAAAAAGTCAGTGATGGTTCTGAAGGAGATTAGAGAGATACAATGGCAGATAGGAAACGGTCAGTATGAAAGCTTTAGAGTTCACTTATATAGCTGAAAGCTAAGAAATAAAAATGATGACACAAGATGACAAAGCGCCAAGTTTAATTTTTAAAGCAAATTTTACTGAACATTTTCTACCGGTGCCCAGGCAAATTTCCATCTATGCAGAGCCCTTCCCTTCTATGGTGACAATGAATGCACAATGTCAAGTAACACACAGACTGAAATAATGTTAATGTCAGCTTTTGCCTTTTGGCCCAGCTCCCCCGGCCAGAGCCTCGCAGCCCCGCTACCCCGGCTAGAGTCCCGCAACCCCGCAGACCCGCTCTCCCAGCTGGAGCCCCGCAACCCCATGGTCCCACTCCCCAGGCCAGAGGGCAGCAAGTCCCGCAGCTACCTCGGCCAGAACCCCACAACCCCATGGTCCCACTCTCCCGGCTAGACTCCCGCAACCCCGCTGTCCCACTCCCCTGGCTGAGCACGGAAAGTCCCGTGGCTCCGCTACCGCGACCGGAGCCTTGCAAACCCGCAGCCCTGCTCTCCCGCCTGAGCCTCACAGCCCCACTTTCCCGCTGGAGCCCCATGTCCCTGCTACCCTGGCCAGAGCCCCAAGGCCCTGCAGCCCCACTCTCCCAGTCGGAGCTCCGCAACCCTGCGGTCGCGCTTCCCCGGCCAGAGCCCCGCAATCCCGCAGTCCCGATCTCCCAGCCTAGCGCTGCAAGTCCCCTGGCCCCGCTACCGCAGCCAGAGCCCCGCAACCCCACAGCCGCTCTCTCCCGGCCAGAGCCCCGCAATCCCATGGTCCCGCTCTTCCGGCCAGAGCCCCACAACCCCACAGCCCGGTTCTCCCGGCTGGAGGGTGGCAAGTCCCCCGGCCCCGCTACACCGGCCAGAGCCCCGCCACCCCACAGTCCCGCTCCCCCGGCCGAGTGCGGCAAGTCCAGCGGCCCTGCTACCGCAGCCGGAGCCCCGCAGCCCCAGCCCCCGGCCCGAGAGTGGCAAGTGCAGCTGCCCCACTCCCACGGCAGAAGCCCTGCAACCCCACTACCACCGCTGCAGCGCAGAAAATCTGGAAAGTACGTGCCCCACGAATCAGGCCTTGCACTGGCTAAAGCCGGCCCTGATCACGATGGCAGCTCTTTGCCTTGGAATCAGAGTTGCTGAGTTTTCGGTCACCAAAGGGCTTTCCCCACCAGCCCTAAGAATGGCCAGAGTGGTCAGACCATGGTCCATCTAGCCCAGTAGCCTGTCTCCAACAGTGGCCAATACCCGAGCTTGTGGAGGAGTGAACAGGGCAATTTGAAGAGAGCCACCCATCCACTAACAGCAGCCACACTTGGAGTGAGTGGGACCACTCAGATTTAGCCATTGGGTTGGGAGTCTGGAGTCTCCCAGGATTCGTGGGATCTCCTTGAAACCCTCCCAAGATATCTGGTGTCGGCGCACTGTTCAGCTGTCACACAGATGGAGACTGGCTGGCTCTCCATGGATCGGATCCCCCAGCTTGATGGGTGTATCCAGTATGCACAGCTCTACAAGCCGGAGTTCCCTGGCCCCGTGAGGCTCAAGGTGTGTGTGTTGCTGCTTCCAGGCGAGACCCTCCTTCCGCTGTCCTTGGAGAAATTGAATCCTGTGTGAGCGCCAGCGGGAACCAAACATGTGAGGGTGACAGTCTCTCCCGGGAGTTACACGGTAAACTGGGGGCTCAGGGAGAGGGATGGGGCTCCAAGGGGTGCTCAAAAAGAGAAACAATGTCTATCTATAAGGAAAAAGGGGCTTGGAGCAAGAGGAGCTGGGACAGCCTCAGACTATGTCTGCACTATGAAATTAGGTCAATTTTATAGAAGTTGACTTTTAGAAATCGATTTTATACAGTCGATTGAGTATGTCCACACTAAGCTCAGTAAGTCAGTGGCGGGCGTCTTCACTATCATGGCAGCATAGACTCATGGAGCGGTGCACTGTGGAGAGGTATCCCATGGTTCCCGCAGTCTCCACGGTCCATTGGAATTATGGTTTAAGCTCTGAATGCCTGATGGGGCAAAAACATTGTTGCAGGTGGTTTTGGATACATGTCGTCAGTCGTCCCTCTCTCCCTCCATGAAAGCAACTGCAGACAATCATTTCGCGCCTTTTTGCCTGGGTCACCCATGCAGACTTTATAGCAGGGCAATCATGGAGCCTGCTCAGCTCCCCACTAGCACTGAATGAGGACAAGGGGGCCAGGACTGGGTGTGAGGGGAGAGCACCCCCTACAGTGCTACACTCTGCCCTCTGCAACCAAATACCCTCTAATGTTGCAGTGAGATATGGGAGCCTCATTGAGACCCCTCCCGCAACCTGCTAAGTAGCCTATGTTGCAAGACATCATAGTGTAAGCTAAGGTCGTCACTTCAGTCCTGTGGTTGCAGACGTACGTCGCATTTGCAGGGCATGCTATTTTGTGCCTCGCTGTGTCTCAGCGGGGAGCTCTAACCAGGAGCAGGTGTCTGCAGTCCCTGGGCCGGGGGTCATTTCATCCCCATGCGGCCCAAGGGGGAAACAGCTGTTGTTTTTTATTAGAGCAGAGACGGGACAGTTGACTGAGTGGAAACAACCTCAAACCACAGGTTATTCAAGGCACCATGGTGACTGAAAGTGTTCTTATTGTTCTGGGTCAGTGACTGACTCTTTGTTTTTCTTCCTGCCTTTCTCTCTCTTTCCCGTCCCTGGAGTTCTCATCTCTTCTCACTTCCGGCCTCTCTCCAGTGTAACACCCGCACAACAAGAGTCTTGATTTATTTGACTCCAAGTCCAGAGAAATTCCCAGCCACTAACTAAGGTTCTCCTACAGTTGAGGAGCAAAAGTTCACACCTGAGATGTGCTATGAAATAAGTGATGTTTAGTGACAGCTCTTTGTTATCATTTCTGGACTTTGCAATTCCCCCCAGGGGTGGATATCTATGTGGATTATAAATCCCCAGTCCCCCTCCAAAATATTTTTGTTGATCTTTCCAAACTCTTACAGTTCCCTGCCCTTTGCATCCATTTCCCCCAGCCAGGAATTGAACTCACCTCTAGAGCCACTGGGAAAGGTTATCCCGGGCTGGGAAATGTTTTGAAATGTCAAATATTTTTCTTTGCCACATGCAGATGAAACAATTGGAGCACGGTTTTAAATTGTAACCCCCCCCCCACCAATCTCTGTAACAAGGGAGAGAGTGAGGCACAAGTGAACATGACGTACGGGGCCCCACATTTCTCTTCTCAGGCCTGCTCTGGGATGTGGAGAACCCAGTTTCAGGTCGCTGGTCTGTGTCGAGCAGTTGACTCTTGGTCTTCTCCATCCTAAATGAGTTCCGTAGCCATGGAGCTACTCATAATGGTCCTTTCTGGCTTCATAATCTGTGACCATCCCATCTAAGCCGCTATGTAACACCTCCCTAAAACAATCCCTGGAGCAGAACTACTAGGAAACCCCCGACTCTTGATTTAAAACTTGCCAGTGACGGAGAATCCACCACGACTGTTGGTGATGCCCTCAGTCAGAGCCTGCTAAGGACACTTCTGCTGCCCTTTGCTGTACGGTTAAAGACACGATGTTTCATTACCCCGGTGTTCAATCCTAAAGGGACTTTCATCCCGGAACAGCCCCAGCTGATCACTGGCAAAGCAGCCCTGGCTACTGAACACCCAGTTAGAGTAGCTGTGTCAATGCAAACAGACGTACTGCTCCCAAAGACTGGCCCCCGCCCCTGTTCATCACAGGATGGCAAGGGGGAGCTGATTCCACTGGCTTCCACTCAGCACAAGAAACCCCCATGACTTTGGGGGTTCTTTAGCCAGTCTGGGGTCCGGGAACAGGCCCTGACAAGTTAATCAGCCAGCCAGGGGCTTGTGGCACATGCATCCCTCCCCTTGGTTGTAATGTTGAGAACCTGGTCAGAGGCAGACACCAGAGCCCTGCTGGGACACAAAAGGGCTTGCTTGAAAATTTGGGAGAATGTTAAGGACCTCTGATTGGAGCTGGGGAATTTGGGGCACATCGGGGTCTCCAGGGGTGCCAGGGCTGATGAATCCAGAGGGGGTGTTTACGGGAGCAGTCTGTCAGCAGGATCTCAGCAGCAACATCAGAGTGAACCCCAGGAAGCTGGGGCCTTTCCTTGGCTGCCCTTTCTCTCTGGCACAGGTTCTCTGGGCCGCTCAGGATGGAAATTTCCCAGTTCCAATGAAACCCTCTTAGCTTCTTCCCTAGTCTCTGTTTTCCTTCAGTTTTCTGTTAATTACAGGCCCCAACCCTGCCTCTAGCCCAGCGAATCACATCTGCCCATGATGCCAACCTGCATGGCACACGTGTGAAATTTTCAGAGAAGTCGCTTTGTCTTTTCTCCAATCTGCCCCCCACACTTAGGAAGAGCTCCCCACAAACAGCTGCAAAGCCACTCTAGGCTCTACCGTCACACCCCAAATTAGCCGTGATACCACTGAAGACAGGACAACAGTTGGAGAGTGAGATGGGGACCCAGTAGGGGAATGGGAGGAAGGGGGAGAGCATGTGGGGTGGAGGACTCAGGAGGATAGACACCTCATCAGCTGTACTACAAAGGAAGGAAGAGGTTGAGGGACAGGACACAAAGAGACAGACGGATAAATAAAGAGGCACCAAAATAAGGCCAAACTCCACCTCCACGTCAGCTTGAACAGTCTCTGTTCTTTCAGCTCAGCCACCGGCCCAGTCTCTATTCCTGTAAAAAGTAACATGACTCAGCAGCTGGGTGACGCTGCCGGCTGAGACACGTCCGTGACCCCTGCCCATGCAGCATTCGCCTGAGAGCGGCAACCAGCGAGCTGGGCAAGAAGTGCAGGTCTAATTCAGTTCTGTGCAGTTACATGTTCTGAGTCAGTGCTGACCCGTGTCCCAGGACAGTGCTAGGAGGCGCTGTGCAGCAGGGAACATGGTGGGGATCACTAGGGGGTGCTCTCCCCTCCCAGTCAGTGCTGACCCCCTTGTCCCAGGGCAGTGCTAGGAGGTGCTGTGCTGTAGGGATTGCAGTGGGGATCACTAGGGGGCTCTCTCCTCTCCCAGTCACTGCTGACCCCCTTGTCCCAGGGCAGTGCTAGGAGGTGCTGTGCTGTAGGAATCGCAGAGGGGCTCACTAGGGGGCGCTCTCCCCCCAGTCACTGCTGACTCCCGTGTCCCAGGGCAGTGCTAGGGGGGGCTGTGCTGCAGGGATCATGGTGGGGCTCACTAGGGGGCGCCCTCACCCCCTAGTCACTCCTGACCCCCATGTCCCAGGGCAGTGCTAGGGGACGCTGTGCTGCAGGGATCACTGTGGGGCTCACTAGGGGGCACTCTCTCCCCAGTCAGTGCTGACCTTCGTGTCCCAGGGCAGTACTAGGGGGCACTGTGCTGCAGGGATCACTGTGGGGCTCACTAGGCAGCGCTCTCTCCCCAGTCAGTGCTGACCCCCGTGTCCCAGGGTAGTGCTAGGGGGTGCTGTGCAGCAGGGATCACGGAGGGGGCTCACTAGGGGGCGCTCTCCCCTCCCAGTCAGTGCTGACCCCATGTCCCAGGGCAGTGCTAAGGGGCGCTGTGCTGCTGGGATCGCGATGTGCGGGCCTCATTCACGCTTTCCCTCCATTGCCCTCTTTCCCTGCCTCACCCTGCCACCCTCCTCTTCATCTTCCCCATTCTTCTGTCTCTCTTCCTCATTCACATGTTCCCATTCCCTCCACATGTCTGACTTTCATTCCCCCCCTCTCTGACCCTCCCCTTCTCTCACAGTCGCCATCTCTGCTCCTCCTTCTGGCTGTGTCTCATTCAATCATTCTGTTTCTGACCGTCCTCCTTGTTCTTGGCCAGTGACCTTCTGCACTTCTCCTGCTGTCCCTTTCTTTTTCAATCTCTCCATCTGCATCTCTCCTCTTCTTCAGGCACTGTCTTTTCTTCTTCCTTTTCACTCATCCTTTTGTCAGTGTATCATTCCCCCTTTCCTTTTCTCACTCTTCCTCTGTCATTCATCTATTTATGCTCTTTCTTTTTCCCTTTCATTTCCTCTATTTGTGAAGCAGCCTGTCTCTTCATCCGTTTCTTTGCCTCTGTCTCAGTCCCCCTTTCCCTCTCTCACTCTTTCCTTCCATCTCCTCTGTTAATCCGTCAGGTTTCTCCATCCGAGACACCAGAGTTCTCCAGCAATCAGCAAATCTTGAGGCTGCATCGTCACCACACTTCCGTCCTCCTTTCAGACACCAGCTGGCCCATCCCAGGAGCTGGTTCCTCTCTCGGATACTCAGATTTGGGGAAGTGTCTCGCCTCATGGAACGGACAGTCACAGATATTTGTAAGAGCTCGGGTTTGCTATTTATGTAGCCCATTAAAAGAGCAGATTCACCTGGCTGCAGCATCCTGTTACACCCAGCATGGAGCTCCTCCATCTCCTGGGTGAGTGACCCTGCACTCCTCCTTCACCCTGTGTCTCCTTCCCCCCTTCCCTTCATGTGTCTCACCTTCTCCTTCCCCCTCCAGCTCCTCGGGGCCTCTCATCCCCCAGACTCCATCTCCAGCCTCCATTCAGTGGCAGTCTGGCAGGCATCCGGCATTTCCCAGCCATGTTGGGTCTCCTCACGGGGCCTTTCTGTGCTGGGAGCATGAACCCTGAGCCTCGGGCCTCTGCAAATAGACTCTCAGTCACCAGGTGGCTGCTTTCCTAGAGCTTTACTGGAGTATCGAGCTCCTGGTCTTTCCCCGACGATCGTTTCCTTTCACCTACTGCCTGTCGCTCTGCCCTAGGGAAATAGATGTTGAGCCTCGTTCACCTGGGTCCACATGTCCTTAAATCACATTCCCTGTTCCCCAGCCCCTGTCCCTCCTATGCTGTCCCCGGAGCTCTCACTGCCCATATCTCATCTTCTCTCCTTCAGCTTTTCTCCAGATCCTTCCCCGGCTGGTCTCACATGCAGGTAAGGAGGAACAGATCCACACACACACCCCAGCTTCTGTCCAGGTGGGTCCCCTCCATGAAAGGCCGTCACCCCATGGGGCAGACTTCAAGTTCCAGTCTGGCCCCATGATGGGGGTCTGGCTGGTTGGGTCAGAGAATGGGACATGGGGCCTTTCACCTGTAGGGGCTGCCAGTTCCAATCCTGCCCCAGAGGAACTGGCTGGTCAGTGGGGTGGGGAATGGGACCAGACAAGGGACACTGATTCCAGTATTTGCTTCTGTGCCTGGCTTCTCAGTGTGGGGTCCCAGGCATCGTGTGTGGTGACCCCCCCAGGCATCATGTGCAGGGACCCTCCCACCCCACCTCTGAGTGCGTCTCACTCTGTTTCTACTCCACTCAAGGCCAAGATTCGGGACGTGCAGGGGGCCCCAGGAAGACTTCCCAAAGTGACTGGTGATTTGTGGGGGACTCCATTTTCTGAGGTCCCCTAGAGGCCTTATAGGTGCCAGATTCTCTGATGGGGGAGCCACCCCCTCTTAGAACCAGACCTCTGTAAGCTGCTTGAAATGGAGCACCCCAGAAACAGACTCTAGCCCTGGCCCCAGATGAGAAATCTCAGTAGCTCTAGTTGCAAGCTGGGATGTAGCCTGGGATTTGAGTCTGGGGGCTTCCGTGGAGGGAGGTCTCTCTCCCTAGCTGCTATCTCCTCTCATAGCCCCAGACTCACTTCGACTTCCCTCATTCGTCCTGTCTCAGCAGCCCCACAGAGCTGAGTGAGCTGCTCCATGCCTGGCGGATCCTGTGAGATATGACATGGCCAGGTGGGAACCAGAACCCCCTAGAGGTGATGGGGGCTCCTGCCCCATCCCCAGGGAGAACAGGGGTGGGTGTGAGGCTAGGAGAGATGCAGCCAGAGCTCTAGGGCCTGTGGGGGACAGACACCGGGTGTCTTGTTCTGTGGGGGGAACAGACAGCTCCCAGGGGCTGCCAGCTTCAGCCAAGGGGGGCAGAAACTTGGAGGCATCACTTAGCTGGGGGGCGAAACTTCCACTGAATCTCTCTGCCATTCCTCAGCCTCCTTGCAATCCCCCACCATCATCATGGACCCCCAGCACCCTGTGTATTTCCCGGGGGAGCGTCTCACCCTCAGATGTTTGGCCCCTGGTGGGGAGGCGGTGACCAGCTACCAGTTCTACAATCAGCGCGGGGAACAGGTCAACACAGAAACCACCGGCCTGTCTGGGGGGCCTTTGTTGGTCCTGACAGCTGAGACAGGGAAGACTGGGGCGTACAGCTGTGAGTACTGGTCAGTGAGAGACAGACGGCACATCTGCTCCACACGGAGCCAGCCCGTCCCAGTACCAGTGATGGGTGAGTCCCCTTTCTCCTGCTGTCTAACAGGGGATTCCCGTCCCCGCCTGCATCACATGTGAGACCCCAACCCCTCATATGTGGGGAGGGTCACTAGCCTCCTCACTTCCACTCCCAGGGTCTCCTACCCTTGTTGGATGATCTTGTTGCCTTCACTCCACCTACCCCCAAAAAACAATGAACCTCCCCAAACAAACCAGAACCATTCCACAGATCGTCAAACCAGAAAGGGTCTCTGTGATCACCTAGTCCTGTCTCCATGAGATGTCCCAAGCATAATTCCTGTTTGAACTAGAGCAGATCTTCTAGGGAAACACCCACCCTTGTTTTAAAAATGGCCAGTGATGGAGAATCCACCACAACTGTGAGTACGTTGTTCCAATGCTGAATTGCCCTCCGTCTTCAAAATTTCCACCTTATTCCCAGTCCGAATTTCTCCAGTTTCAGCGTTCATCCATTGGATCCTGTTAGATCTTTGGCTGCCAGATTGAAGACCCCTTCCGTATCAGATTTCTGTCATCACGTTAGGTACTTATAGACCGCGATCAAATCCCCCTTCACCTTGATTAAGCTAAACACATCGAGCTCTAGAGATCCCTTCAGCACCTGTGCTGGTGGTGAGGCAGACTATAGATTTCAAGAACGTGGTTAAGCTTTAGGTCGCTGGTTTGATTCTGGCTTGAAGGAGCTTCCTGACTGTCCCTTCTGGCCTTTCACTGCAGATATGGCACATTGTTCAATAGTGCTTGTGGCTCTTTGAATTATCACTCTGTTCTCCAAAGGCCTCTCATGGGACGGGAGGGGAGGGTTGTAATTCATTGCAGACACGTCAGAATGTTTCATTTAAAGATTGTGGGTCAGAATGAGACATGTTCCTCCCTCTTAAAACAAAATCCTTGATTTTTGGCTCTGTTCGTATCCTGTATCAGCCCAGAGCGGCTGTGGTGCCTGATGAGAGATTCAGTGCTGGTGTTTCATGGCCCCATCCTCCTTTCCTGGCCAGCCTCCCTTTCAGAACTAAGCCCCCATGTTGCATTGCAGCAGATCAACTAGAGGGGTGAGCACTGTGCCTCTTGGCAGATGTAGTTTGGAACAGGAGTCTGTTCTGTGTTCGATTTCTGTTGGTAAACACCGATTTTGCTGCCCACACACAACACAACAAAGAAATATTTCCAACCTTCATAACTGAAATTCACCACTAGGCAAAGTAAGAACAATGATGACGAGATCTATTTCAGGCTATTTACTTTGCATATTTTGTCCGCATGGTCTCACCACAAGCACTGGGCCAGCCACGTTGCGTGAGCACAGCCTCTGGAGTGCAAGCCTGGGGCCTCTTCCTTTTCACCTCCTCAGGCCCTAAAGGAGCCCAGTTTGAACCAGCATCTCATAGGATGCTTTCTTACAGCCCCTGGGGATGCAGGGGGCAGCTGGCCTCATGGTCTCTCTAGCCCGTAAGCATTCTCCCTATCTTCCCGGGGAGCATGTTACTCTCTGGTGCTCAGCTCCCAGGAGGGAGATATTGCTTCAGCGATGAAATCAGGGTGCAGATCACTGCAGATCTCCCTGCTCAGAACAGGGGTGCTCAACTGGGGCTCACAGCTGTGATGGGGATCCCGAAAACACACACCTGCCTGTCTTGGGGAGCAAAGTCTGAGTGGGAGACCATCTCGGAGCACAGCCATCCCTGCTTGGCCCTAGAGACTGGTGCATCTGTTTCCTAGGGCTGGCTGAGTGGGGTCGATGGCATTTCTCCCCCACCACCCCAACCCCCAGGGGCACAGACGCAACCAGCAATCTAGCTGCTGTCAAAGGCATCAGCTCAATTTCGCTACTTGGTTCTCCTCCTTCTACTTGTGTCAGGTTTTCAAGAACTGAAATTCACTCTCCTCTCAGAGCCGGGGATAGAACCCAGGAGTCCTGGCTCCCAGCCCATGCCTTGATTTGACTTTTACACCCCACTTCCTCATCACCAATTGCTCTGCTGTTTCTACATTCTCAGTACATTAACACCCCCTCTTCTGTCCGATTGTTGCTCTTCACAGATTTCCCCCTTGCTCCATCCATCTCTGTGATATCTGATCCCCCAGGGAAGACCCCTGTTACCATCCTATGCTCGGCCCCTCCGGGACATGTGGCTAAAAGGTACCAGTTCCTGAAGCAGGGGAATGTCATTGTCTCACAGCCAGGTGCCTATCTCCAGCTCCATCAGTCTGATTTGGACACTACTGGCCCTTACACCTGCAGCTATGAGATCAGTGTCTCAGTGAGAATGATCCAGTCATTGCCAAGCGCCCCCCTCTCAATCCATCTGACAGGTGAGTCATGTTTCCATCTACATCTCTTGGGTCAGGCAATGGCTGTCCAGATATCTGGCCTGCAGACTGAAGGGGTTGTGGGCTACTGACCAGTACGTTGCAATGGACTGAGCAATCTGTCTGTAGAACTGATGAATCCTGTCTGATATTGGGAGATTTGTATCTGGACCAGACTGCAGACTCCACTTTGGATGGGGGATTCTTTACCTTTGCTGTGGTCAGTTGATCTCCGTCTTTGGCTGAACCTCCAAAAGAAGGTGGGAACAGAATAGCACAAGAGAGTCGTTGATGTCCCCCAAGGCATCTCCCTGCAGTTCCCAGTCCTGCTGCTTGGAGACTCAAAGGAATTATTAAATTCACTGTCTCCAAGGAGACCAAGCATAGGCTGGCCTGTTGGGTTAGCTGTAGGCTCACACCTGTCTTGTCCCAGGAGCATTATCTGATGGTCTTTAAAGACCAATCGACCTTCCCTGAAATGGGCAAAAAAATGGAGCAAATCAGTAAATGAAAAGTGGGTGAACCCAGAGTTGAGGCTCCTCAGAAAAAACATTTCTGGGTGAGGAAGGAATGTTAGTGACCAGGGAGGGAACTATGGCATGGTAGCAAATGAACTTAGGTGTCGTCTCCCTCTGGACACATCAGCCATCTCCTGGGATTGGGTGAAGGGAGCTCCATAGCCGTGAGTGTTGTTGTTTTAGGGCTCAGTCACTACAGTCTCTCTTCAGAGCCTTCCTCGGTCCCGTAAACCTGTTGGCCAAATCTGCGGATGTCCCCAACGGGTCCTGAGTTCACCACTGGTGAGTCTGTTACTCTGATGTGATCCGCTCCCAGCTCTTAGCATGTGATAGCAGGGACCAGTATCAGATCATAAGAGCTGCCATGCTGGTCTCTGGTCCATCTAGCCCAGCAGCCTTTCTTCAATGGTGGCCCATACCAGAGCTTCAGGGGAAGCGTACAGAACAGGGCAGTTATGGAAGGATCCAGCCCAGGCTTCCATTGTGGCTTGAAGTAGTCAGAGGTTCAGCTTCACCCCAGGCATGGAGTTGTGACCCTGACCATCTTAGCTAAGAGCCCTTGATGGACCTGTCCTCCATGAATGGATCCTGTACTTTTGGGAACCCAGATATGCTTTTGGCCATCACAGCATCCCATGGCAAGGAGAGCGACAGAGACCAGGCAACTGGATGGTCGACCTTAGGGGGCTGAACAGTCAGACTCTGGGGCTCTTTCTCCATCTGGCTTGTCCTTACACTTCCGGCAGTTCAAAGTTCAGCACTTCTGATTCTAAATCACTCGAAAGTCTCACCACGAATTTTGCCTGTTTGTGTTTTGAGGTGGTTGTTTGGTTAGGTGCTGTAGCCATTCCCCCACAGCTCTGCCAGTTGTGAGATGCTGTTCCGCTCCGATTGGGAACTGGCATCTGCCCTGTGGGGTGTTTGCTGTGGGGTGTTTCCTAAGCTGGGGGATCACTGGACTCCCCATATCGACTTCTCTTGACTCTGGGGGGTTGCCCCTCTGTACTGACCCCTTTCTTTATCGCAGCTCCTCCACTGGCCCCCAAACTCTCTCTGCATCCCAAGCTTCCTGTGTACCTGCCCGGGGAGAAGGTCACTCTCAACTGCTCAGCCCCCCATGGCGAGGAGGTGGTGGGGTTCAGGTTCAACCAGCACAGAGGGGATCAGACCCTTGAAGAGCTGCCCGCTGCCAGCAGGGGGCCCTGGATGGACCTCACGGCACAGAGGGGGACTAACAGCTCCTACACCTGTCAGTACTGGAGATGGGAGGCTGGACAGGAGATTGTATCCGAGAACAGTAACAGCATCACTGTACCAGTGTCAGGTGAGGCTCTGACCCCTGGGATGCTCCGCCAGGGTCTCTGCCCACACTTCAGGTGTTGCTAGACAGCCAGAGGAGCAGTGGGTCAGGGAGGATAACAGAGATGCCCCCTATGCCCTCCCTCACCAAATCTCTTTTTCCTCTGCCCTTCTCCATCCCTCATCCTCTGCTGCCCATTATACAGCACAGCCGCCCCTTCCCCACCCCCTCTACTGCCCCCTAGTGCCCATTATACAGTACAGCCGCCCCTTCCCCACCCCACCCTCTGCTGCCCCCTAGTGCCCATTGTACAGTACAGCCGCCCCTTCCCCACCCCCTCTACTGCCCCCTAGTGCCCATTATACAGTACAGCCACCGCTTCCCCACCCCACCCTCTGCTGCCCCCTAGTGCCCATTATACAGCACAGCCACCGCTTCCCCACCCCCACCCTCTGCTGCCCCCTAGTGCCCATTATACAGCACAGCCGCCCCTTCCCCACCCCCACCCACTGCTGCCCCCCTGGGCGCCCATTATACAGTACAGCCGCCCCTTCCCCACCCCCACCCTCTGCTGCCCCCTAGTGTCCATTATACAGTACAGCCGCCCCTTCCCCACCCCCACCCTCTGCTGCCCCCTTGTGCCCATTATACAGTACATCCGCCCCTTCCCCACCCCACCCTCTGCTGCCCCCTAGTGCCCATTATACAGTACAGCCGCCCCTTCCCCACCCCCACCCTGTGCTCCCCCCCAGTGCCCATTATACAGTACAGCCGCCCCTTCCCCACCCCCACCCTGTGCTCCCCCCCCAGTGCCCATTATACAGTATAGCCGCTCCTTCCCTGCCCCCACCCTCTGCTGCCCCCTTGTGCCCATTATACAGTACAGCCGCCCCTTCCCCACCCCCACCCTGTGCTCCCCCCCCAGTGCCCATTATACAGAACAGCCGCCCCTTCCCCACCCCCACCCTGTGCTCCCCCCCCAGTGCCCATTATACAGTACAGCCGCCCCTTCCCCACCCCCACCCTGTGCTCCCCCCCCAGTGCCCATTATACAGTACAGCCGCCCCTTCCCTGCCCCCACCCTCTGCTGCCCCCTTGTGCCCATTATACAGTACAGCCGCCCCTTCCCCACCCCCACCCTCTGCTGCCCCCTTGTGCCCATTATACAGTACAGCCGCCCCTTCCCCGCCCCACCCTCTGCTGCCCCTAGTACCGTTTATACAGTACATCCCCCTCCTTCCTGACACTCAGCAGGGTTGTTCCTCTACTGACCCGTCCCCTGTCCTGCTCCCATCAGATCCGCCTCCCCAGCCAGCGCTGAGCGTGGATCCCCCATCCGGAGCAGTGAGCGAAGGGTTCCCCCTGCTCATCACCTGTATGGCCCCTAAGGACACCAGCAAGTGGAGGTTTCATTTCTACAAGGATGGAGCTGATGTCATCCCCGGAGACATGGGGTCTGAGATCAGCACCACAGAGCCCAGAATTGGCTCTGCGAACGTTTCTGTGCTCAGCATCCCACGGGCCGGTCCCGAGAGCACTGGGGAATTCACCTGCGGGTACGAGAAGAACATGAGTGGAAGGTGGATCCTGTCCCCCAGGAGCTGGGCTGTGAACGTCACTGTGACAGCGAAGATTTCCCCAGGATCCATTCACGGTATGTCTATACGTCACACTAAGCCTGGCTCGCACTCAAGTTTAAACCCGAGCCCTTATTCCATCCACGCATAAATCAGTCTGACTTGGGTCAGCAAGCACTCAGGACCTGGGTCCTGCTGCAGGGACAGGTAAGAATCCAAGCCAAGCGGTGATGCGGACTCAAGCCCACTCCATTTGCAGTATTGACACAGCTGAAGCCCCAGATCTGGCTCAGAAGGTCTGTGTGGCGCAATGTGGATGTGTTAGCAAGGCCCAGAGACCAAGGTGCAGCCATTGCAATCCCAGCATGGAATGAGAAACACCAGCTCCACCAGCCCGAGTCCCGCACATCCAGGTTCACAATGCAGTGGGGACATACCCTCAGATACACCCCCAAAGCACTGGTCAAGCTGCTTGCCGGGGGAGAAATCAGAACCAGGCATCACCCCTGGGAGATGGATCATAAGGGATAGAAAGGGCCAGGACAGAACCTGCCTCACTAGACATGCTCAGGTTGGATTTATGACCTGGGGTCCGGCTCCCACATCCAAGCCACAAAGGGCGGCACTGCAGTCGAGGGCAACTCCTGTGTTCTAGCAGTGGATGCAAAATACTCCTCATTTGCTGGCAGCTCACTCATCCCCTTCTCATCCCCAGCCTGGCATCTGTGGATCTACCTGGCAGCTGGATGCATTGCAGCCACAGCTCTGCTCC
This sequence comes from Aldabrachelys gigantea, assembly GCA_026122505.1. Taxonomy (NCBI): domain Eukaryota; kingdom Metazoa; phylum Chordata; order Testudines; family Testudinidae; genus Aldabrachelys; species Aldabrachelys gigantea. Next base: position 100,885 of record JALNIE010000041.1, on the reverse strand, counting down.
CCCTGCTGTTTCTCATCTGGCTCTGCAAGAGGAGGAAAGGTACTGGGGAGGGGGAGATGGGGAGGAGTGGTGGAAGTTGGGTCTCCCACTTAGGAGCCCTGAATTCCTGCCAGCACCCAGATCGGGGGGTGGGAGAAGCTGGGACTCAGAAGTTCGGGGGATCCAACAGGCTTTTATTAGTTATAATCCCTGGATGTTCCCTTGTGCAGAGCTCAAAGCACATGTATCAGTATCAGATTCCCTCCCCTTCTGCGGACACGCGGGAAACACTTTTCAGGGTCAATCAGGAGAAGGGAGCCCGGTAGGCAGCTGCAAGAGCATATGCTCTCAGGCCACCAGCTCCAAGCCCTGCTCTTATGAAAGTAGACTGGCCCCTCAACCTGGTCACATTCACCTGCCTATTCCTTCAGCTTCCAGGCAACCAGGATGTACCTGGTTCACTGGCTTCACCTTAGAGCACCGTTCTCCTGCACGCGAGGTGCTAGGCCGTGTATCCAGGGACACCCAACTGCAGGTTATTTCACAGGCTAGAGGTAAAGATGCAGAGAGGCAGGAATCAGAATTTGGAAACAGAAGGTGACAAGTGAAAAGACCTCATGAGGTGCCAGCTAGAGCCACTGCTTGGGAACATGATACTTCCCTGTTCTCTTCGGTATGTCTTATCCCAACAGCCGGCCTTGCAGCCTTGTCCGATCCACAGAGTGGGGAGATCCCCCTTTTAAGTGATGGGTTTCTTCCCCCACAGCGTCAGTGCACAATATCTTACATCGCTCTAAAATGATTCCCCATTCAAACGGCTCACACTGAGCACAGCGATCCTGAGACCTTCGCTTTCGGACGAGGCTCTAAGGTCCACAGAACCAAGCACCCTTCTATTTAATGGATCTGTTTCCCCTTCTCTTCACAGGTGCTGTCATGGCAGAGACACAGTAAGTTGTCCCAATTCCAGAGGCCAATACACCCCCACCCCTCAGGGACTGGCTCTGTTTGTCCCCGGCTGGGCTGTCCATGCCTGCCCACCCCAACAGACTGGCCCATCCCATAAGGAAGGAAGAAGGAAGAGAGGAAGGAAGGAGAATAAATGACTGAGTTTGCAAAGAGATGAATGAATGAATGAATGAATGAGAGGGAATGGATGAATGCAAAAAATAAAAGCTGTAGTAACCTTACCCAACCACTGCACCCACCTACTCTATCCCCAGTGCCGTTCCCCTGATTACCCTACATTTTCCTGCCCTGGGATCAGAACCCCAGCATTGGTCAACAGACCCTGCTCCACCACTGATATTTGATTCTCCCTCCTTCAGGCCCGTGTATGTCAACAGACCCTCTGGGGCCGGCACAGGTGAGTAACACTCCCAGGTGTCCCCACAGGTGACGAAGACTCATACCCTGCTGGTGGGAGACATGGAGTCTCAAACCCTGGGATGGGGTCTCTGGGGCACTTCCCCTTTAAGAGGGGAATTTCTGACTGCCACACTCTGGCTTCCTTGTGAATAATTCTAATGTGAGGTTGCACCTAGTGGTTAAAGATGGGAATCACAGCACAGAGGAGATATTCGCCCTCTGGGCTCTCCTGGGAGATCAGGCCGCAGGGCAGGGGGGATGATCTGTTGTGTGATTAGCTCTGCAGCAATGGAGCCGTCAGGGGCAGGTCCAGCCAGTGACCCACAATCAGTCGGTGCGGCTCAACATCCCTAGAGGGAAGCCCTTAGTGCATGGAAACCCCCAAGAAAGAGGCAAGAAGGAAGACGATGCAGATGCCAGGGTACGGTACAACTCCTCAGTAAAATCAGGAGAGAGCTCCCCCCTTCAGAGCCCCACATCCCGCTCCCTGCAGCACAGTGACCTTCAGCACCATCCTGGGCCATTGGGATGAGCAATGACTGCGCAGGGACAGCACTCCTTATTACACCTCCACCCTGCTCCTTACAACACAGCTCTCCCTTTCACTGCATAGGGGGCATAGGGAGAGCCCCCCCTTCTGAACCTCCCACCCTGTTCCCCACAGCACAGTGCCCCCTACTGCCACACCAAGGCATTAGGGTCAGCACAGACTGCAGGGGGCGAGATCCCCTACTACAATCTCCCATCCCAAGACCTGCAGCACAGCGCCCCCTAGTCTCACACTGGGGCATTGTGATCTGCACTGAGCAGAGAGTGCCCCCTACTGAGCCTGCTCCCTGCAGCACAGCCCCCCTAGCTGACATGAGTCCCTGTCTTTTCTGTCCTAGGCGATCAACACTGTCTACTCCAAGGTGACTACCCCTAGTGCCGTGGCCAAGCAGAGAGGAGGAAAGTACATCTCAGAGACTGTGGTGTACAGCAAAATCCCCTACCGATCACAGCCTCTGCCACCACCCCGTCCCACCCCACACTGAGAACACCTCACATAATGCCTCATCCCCCCAACCTTCCCTTCCCTGCAAACTCTGCTAACAGCCACAAACTTCTTCCTGCTGTACTTTGAATTTAAGGGAGTGGGGGGCTGGCAGCCAGGTCTCCTGGGTTCTTTCCCCAGCTCTGGGAGGGGAGTGGGGTTAGTGAGTAAGAGCAGAGCAGAAGGTGTGGTTTGGAGCCAGGCTGTGCAGAGGGAGTAGGTTAGAGCAGGGAAAGAAGGAATTCCTAATGCTTGGGTTAGTTTCAGCACACGGGTTAGAGGAGGGAGATTGGGTTTTACTCTGTCAAAGAGAAGCATTTGCAGAACTATGTGAAATAGTCCAGAGGGGCCCCTACCCCTACGCCTGTTCCGATGCACATTGCACCCTTTTGTTGTGGGAAACCTCTTACAATGGGACCCCCTGTATATTATTACTCTTGTTCCTTCTCCGTGGAGTTCTGGGTCAGAGTTTTCAAAAATCCTTTAAACAAAATGAAATCAAGTTGGTTTTCATTAAGGGGTTAGATAGGGGAGGGGCCTCCACACACACACACAGATCTTACCCCGTACAGTAGGGGGCAGAAGGCAGAGATGGACACTCACACACACACACACACACACACACGGCTGACGGACAGCCTGCGAGCAAGAGATCTATGCAACATCACAGCATTGGAAGATCATCCCATACTGTGATATTTTAATTGAACCACTGAAATGCCGCCAGCTCTGGGGTGAGGACTGACCACCCTTTAACACAGTTAGCGCTACCCCTCCAAAGGGACTTTCACCTAGGGCTGAAATGCAGCCACTTCCAGGGGATTTGGGGAGGGTGGGGGGGATGATTTGACAGCAGTTTAGCAGCCTCAGTGAAAATGCTGCAGAAGGAGATCTCGTCCCCAGCACCAAAATGCAGCCACTTCTAGGGTGGAAGGTGGCAGTTCTTGAAGAGCTGCCCAGCAGAGCTGTTTGCGAGATGGGGGCAGGGAGAAACCTGGGTCCAACTGAGGCTGCAATCTGAGGGAGGCAAAATGAGTCGTGAAAACACCAAGGGATCTGTGATGACCAAGAGCGGTGAACGAAGGAGTGTTTCATTTCAAACCAGACAGCACAGCGCCCCCTAGTGCCGTGCTGGGGAATTGGGGTCACCATTGACTTCAGGGTGAGAACACCCCCTCCTGAGCCCCTGCCCTGCTCCCTACAGCACAGCGCCTCCTAGAGCCACACTCGGGGATTGAGGTCAGCACCAACACTGAAGGGACAGCACCCCCTACAGGCTCCTTTTCCCTGCTCCCAGCAGCAGTTTAGAGATTTCCCCTCTGAGCACTGACATCACCCATGTGTCTCTCCCATACAAGGTGGGATTGGACCATGGCACCGGAGGCTACACCAGTCTGTGTTGCTCCTGGCCTGCATGGGGTCCAAAGGAGGGTCATAGGCCAAGCAGGGGAGTCCAGACTCGCAGAGATCTGATGCATTCCCCAAATCACCAGCTCAAACGCTCTCCATAAATTTGGTTGATTGCTCACAGCAGAGAACTCAAACTCTTTCCTAGGACTGAATCTCACCTATTGTGTTGCGTGCAGATGGCTTATCCAGTGGCCAAAAGAGGAGGACGCTGGGTCACCAGGTCTTCTGGGTTTGAATCCCCTCCTCCACTGAGTCTCGTGCCTCAGTTTCCCCATTTATATGTTGGGAATCATGCTTCTCTTACACAAGGATTGTCGCAGCTGCAAATTGTGGTGAGATGCTCAGATCAAAGAAGTCTCACTATCCATTGCCCTGTTCACACTGCAGAGGAACTCTTTCAGTTCAGCTCCTCAAGGCAGGGCTGCAAAGCTGGTGATGGCACAGTGCAGGGGAGGTAAATCTATTAATCATCTCTGTGACTGCAACAGCACCAAGGGGCGGCAAGTTGTATAGCCCCGTGTTCCCGAGCTCCAGGAAATTCAGAGGTCCGAGGGCCTGGCTCTACCAATGTCCATGTGTGTCCACTGAGCGTTCCTGCCTGCCCTGGGCAGCTCCTCACTGCACTCTTTCTCCAGCTGCTACCGGCTACAAGGAGGGCCTCCGCAGGCAGAGGCAGCATGGCCAGCCTTTGACTAGGGTGGTAAGGGCAGTTGCCCAGGATGACCTGCTGCTGCGGGTGCATTTGATACATCACAGGTGATCTTACCTGCAGCCAACCAGCTGGGCTGAGGAGGGGAATCACTCCTGCCAGCCCAGCCATGGTCAGAGAGGGAGAGAAAAAACACACATCCAAGCTTCAGCTTGAGGCACTCACTTGGGGAACTCCTTTCGTGAGAACAGCAGCAGGGGTGGGTGCCCTGTGGTGGGTGGGGTTCCCCACTCTCCTGGAACAGAAGGGCCCCTGTAAAACCATGGGGAGTGGATGGAAGTATGGGGCAGGCTGTGCTGAGTCCCAACCTGACCTGATGTCTTGGATGTGTTACCATTTTTTCTCGTTTTCTTGGGATACGCTCATTTATTAGGAGTAGTATACTGCTCGATAGCATTCATCACCATGCATTTTTGACAGGTTTCCATGCCCCTTTTAGGGCTTATATCCCACCTTCCCACCCCATTTCCATTGGCACCAAAGTTTGGTGCCATCGGCCATTTTGAAATAATGTGTATATGTATTTTGAGTAAGGTTTAGAGGAAAAAAAGGAAAGAAAGGTTATTGGATGTGTTTTTGCTTCCGCAGACTTACATATTATTGAAACATCTATGCCTAAGAGCCTAAATGAAGGAATGGGTCTTCAGATAGGCTTGTCTTTTCACGTGTTTATTCCTTTACAAGCCTTTCACTTCTCTCTGTTAAAAAGTGGGGAAAGATGCAATCTTCTTCTTTCTAATTCAATGGTTTACAAAATAAGAGGTTTATAAACTAAATGTTACTAAAAATCTGGAGTTTTAAGCCTAGGTTGCTTCTGCCTGCTCTTTTTTTATTACAACACATACAAAAGGGATGTGTTTTAGGTTTGGCTTTTCAAGTCATTATCCCTTTGCAAAACTTTATGCAACTTTAACATGTGTTTGTTAAAAAGCAGGTAAAGAAGCAAACTCCTTCTCTGTGATCCACTGACTCACAGAGGCCTCTTTGCTAACAGGAGCTTTGCTTCTCTCTGATCCACTAACTCACAGAGGCTGCTTTGCTAACAGGAGCTTTCCTGCAGCTTCACGTTGTGCTTACTAAATAATTAACCCATGTTAGTCTAAAACCCAGGGGAAAAACTTTTAAAAATTGTGTATTACTAAAAGCTTAAGGTTTTAACTTTTATGAAAACTCCTCAGTAAAGGGCTACATGGTGGGAAAATGCTGGGGGTCTGTTTCTTTAGATAAGAATAAAACAGTTAAAAGTGAGGGGGAGAGAGGAGGGGAGGGGGAAAGGAGGGAGTTGGCTCTTGTTTAAAATCTTGGGACTCTAGGGTTGGTTCAGGAAAATGAATTCTATGACACTGTTGTAAAGAAAACTCTAATTGGTCCAATCCAAAGGGATGATAACAAGCTTGAGAGGGTCTGAACCAGGGACAGAAAGACTTAAAAGGTGAGAATTCTCCCTCTCTCTCTCATTTTCTTTCTCTCTGACTCAACCGCATGCTGTCTATCTTTGCCCTTTGCAAAGGGACTCTCTTTTTCCTTTTCTTGTCCTGTTCTTTCTTTTAACCTCTCTTTTTTTCTTAACCTACCCTGATACTGAATGCTTTTCTATTCACTTTTTTACCATGTGCTTGCTAAACAGACTCTAACTGCTTCTCTCTCATTCTGATTCCACCATATGCTGTCAATCTTTGCTCTTTGCAAAAAGGACTCTTCTTTTTTCTTGTTCTGTTCGTTCTTTTAACCTCTTTTTTCTTAACTTACATTGGAATTGAATAGTTTAAATGCTTTTTTATTCACTTTTTTACCATGTGCTTACCAATCAGGTTTTGCCTTTCCTTTTTTAAACCTAGTTTTCAATATTATTATTTGACTCTTTTCTTAAACTAACCCTTTAAAAACAAATATTTCCTTTTTTCTTTAAGTTCTATCTTTCTATTCTTGAATAATCTGCTTTTACCAGCCTCTCTCCTTACTCAGTTACATCCAATAACCTTTCTTTCCTTTTTTCCTCTAAACCTTACTCAAAATTTCTTTCATCTTTAAACTCTCTCACTCTCTTCTTTCAACCTTTTTCTCTCAATGTAACCAAGCACAAACACACACAACACATCCCCTATTCAAACACACACACACATTTTTTTTAAATGGCTGACGGCACCAAACTTTGGCGCCAACATCATTTTCTCTCTCTCTTTTTGATTCCACCATGTGCTGTCTATCTTTTCCTTTGCAAAGGGGGATCTCTTTTCCCTTTTCTTGCCCTGTTTTTTTTTTAACCTTTTTTTTAACCTACCATGATATTGAATAATTTCAATGCTTTTGCATTCACTTTTTCATCCTATGCTTACCAAACAGGCTCTATCTTAGGGTATATCTTCACTACCAGCCGTATCAGTGGGTAGCAATCGATTTCTCAGGGATTGATATATTGCATCTCATCTAGACACAATATATCAATCCCCGAATGCGCTCCTGTCGACTCCGGAACTCCACCAACCCCAATGGTGGTAGTGGAGTCGACAGGGGGAGCCGCGGACCTCGATCCCGCGCCATGAGGATGGTAGGTAACTCGATCTAAGATACTTTGACTTCAGCTACACTATTCACGTAGCTGAAGTTGCATATCTTAGATCAATCCCCACCCCCAGTGTAGACCAGCCCTCAGTAAATTCCCTTTTTAAACTTAGTTTTTAATGTTTTTAAAAGCTTTTTTCTTACCCTACCTTGGTATTAGAAAAAAAGCATTTAAACTATTTTATTATTTCTTTATAGTTTTTGGCCATGTGCTTACTAAACAGGCTTTGTCTTGGTAAATTCCCTTTATAAACCTAATTTTTAATGTTTTTAAAAGCTTTTTTCTTAACCTACCCTGGTATTGAATAGTTTAAATGCTTGTTATTCTGTGCTTACCAAACAGGTTTTGCCTTAGTAAATTTCTTTTTTAAACCTAGTTTTCAACATTATTTAACTTTTTTCTTAACTCACCCTGATATTTAATACACCTTTTGCATTTATCTCAAAATTTTCTATTCTTTAAAAGCCTACCAAACTAGGCCTTTACCATCATCTCTCTTTACTCAAGCTCACTAAAAATCTCTCTTCTTTCAAGCTAACTAACCCTTTAAAAAAAAATCTTTCTATTCTTTCATAACCCTTCCCTTACCAGCCTCTTTTCTTCAATAACTTACCTCTCTTCTTTCAAAATTCCTTTTTTCTCTAAACCTTACTCAGACTTTCTTTTTTCATCTTTAAAGTCTCTCATTCTCTTCTTTCAACCTTTTTCTCTCCATGTACCCAAGCACAAACATACACAACACTTTCCCTAGTCAAACCCATACACATACACATTTTTCAAAATGGGAGACGGCGCCACACTTCGACACCAATGGAAACGGGGTGGGAAGGCGGGATATAAGCCCTAAAAGGGGCATGGAAACCTGTCATAAAATGCATGGTGACGACTGCTATCACGAGGTATACTACTGTGGCATGATGCCATGCCAGTCCCACTGGGGTGAGGAGCTAGATTCTTGGCTCAGCCCCTAGCCCCATCCTCTGCCAGTGCTACCGAAGAGACTCAGACAGGAAACAGCAGCCTGAGCCCATGTCACCTCTCAGCCCCTCCAGTGTGGCAGGAAGTGGTGCAGGGCACCAGCCACATCCAAGCAGCTCTGCCATCCGCTGTGAGCCTGTGCGGGGCAAGGCCTCTTCTGCAAAGGCTTATGGAAATAATCCCCAGTGCTTAGACTGGGGTGGATTGATTTCCCTTGCACCATGGAACTTCTGGGCACCCTAGGCCGAGCTGAAAGAGTGCCAAGGAGCTCCTTGGGCTTCTGCCACGGACACCCAGGCTCAGGGTTGCCACCCAGCTTCTCAACAGTCATTAGGAGGAACCTCTTCCATATGCCAGACCCCTGAGTGGGACCACACGTCCTTCAGGGTCGACACACAACCTCCCTGTTTTCTGGATTCAGCCTCTACTCGCCAGCCCTCCATATTCGCCCCCTAAGCTCTGCCTAGAGAAGGCAGATTAGAGTGATGCCCGGTAGAGGCTTGTCCACCCTTAGGGGAGCAATGCACATGAGCTGGGATTTGCAGGAATGCTTGGCAGTCAAGTGCCTTATAGCAGCCTTCCCTCTTTACCCCTCCTGCTGGGTAGCACTGTCAAGTCCAGAAGGGAAACTGAGGCACATACCAGCATCATGTAAATATTGCCAAAAATTCCTCCCTTTGTCACAGTTGCAGAGGGCTATAAATCTGGACAGAACTGGCTGGCTAAAAAGACTGGGACCGTTCAGCTTAGAAGAGAGATGACTAAGGGAGGAGAGGATATGACTGAGGTCTATAAAGTCATGAAGGGTTTGGAGATGGTGAATTGAGAAGGGCTATTTACAAGGGCAAGGGGTTGCCCAAATAAATGAATAGGAAGGAGGAATAAAACAAACAGAATGAAATACTTCTTCACCCAACGCACCGACAACCAGTGGAACTTGGGGATGCTATGAAAGCCAAAAGTAAAACTGGTTTCAAGATGGTCCAGGACTCAGCCCTGTGCTCTGCGTGTACTAAATCTCTGTCTCCCAGGAGCCAGGACTCAACAACAGGGTATGGATCTCAGGATAAATTGCCCTGTTCTGTTCCTTCCTTCTGAAGCTCTGGCACTGTCAGAGACAGGATAGCGGGTTAGATGGACCATTGGCCTGACCCAGTCTGGCCGTCATTACAGTCTAACAGCTGCTGTGAGCAATTGGCAGACCCGGGAACCACCCTGATGCTTCTAACTAATTGTGATGGGCTGGACTAGCCCAGAGGCTGCCTACTAGAGGCCTCAGGGTCCCACCACACTGACACCAGCTAAGGAGCAGTGGAGAGGTCCTCCAAGCAGGGTAGAGTGGCTGCAGGGGAAGCAGCCAATCAATGCCCAGCAGGGCCGTATAAAAAGGAGCTACAGAGCCAGTGCAGCTCCTTGCTAGAGCTGGAGGCGCATGGATGGTGTGGCTGGGTGAGGGAACTGCACCACGATGGACAGCCCGGTGCTCGTAGGGGCTGAGGGAGCAAGGCAGAGCTCCTGGCTGCTACTGGGCCTCAGGTTAGAAGAACCCTGAACTAATGGTAAGGCAGCAGTGAAGGCTGGGACCTGGAGCAGTGGGTGTGCCCAAGCCCTCCTGAAGGCCACTGGGGAAGGGCCTACAACTGGACATCAGGAATCCCCCAGAAGGGGACTGAACTGTCAGGAGGCCCAGCCAAAGACTGGGGCCAAAACAGACTAAGAGGGCAAAATCATTGCTTGGAGGGAGGAAGCCATGGGGGGCACAGCTTGAAGGCAGGGCTGGGACTGGTTTAAAGACTACAGACCCACCCAACCAGTGGGGGTGCTTGCGAGAGGTGGGTGCCAACCCTGTTACACTAACCCAGAGGAAGTTTTCTTCAGTGACCTGATGAGATCTGTGTGGCTTGAAATCACCACTGTTACACAAACAGAAGTTGGTCCAATAACCTATATCACTTTGTCCTCCTGGAGGAAGGCGCTTAGCTGGGTGTTTTTGAGTCCGCTTATCTATCACATCTATTTCAGCTGGGCCTAATGACTGGCCATGGATTGAAATAGAACAGGGAGCCACAGGCCAGGGAAAGGGGTACGACACCCCGAGTGGAGAGATCAATGGGATGGCAGCTGACAGCATGGCTATTTTGGGGGTGATGGTGGGTTTAACAAGGTGGGGATTAAGTAAAGGGAGTGAGAGGGCTGGGGAGAAGAGATTATAGGGAGAGGTGGCTTGGAGCAAATGTCCCGTCAGCCCATTTGAAAACTGTAGGAAGATCTCGGTGTGTCCAGAGGACCCTGCTTTGCCTGCTTCTGGCTCTGGCTAGGGATGGTCAGCGCACAGGATCACACAGACCTGCCATGATGGCTATGCAGCTGTGTGTTGGGGAGGGGAATGCCAATGCAGTAGCCATAGCTGTGTGTGTCTCTGAGCAGGAAGGAGACCCAGCATGGGGTGTGCATCAACCCCATAATCACACGGAGGGCAGGACACACAGACCCAGTGCATTGGGGCGGGTACCAATAGAAAGCCAGCCACTGCCCTGCCCTTGGAAACCGCAGGATGCAGCAACCCAGGGGAGCCAGCCAACGCAACGAGCCTCACAGCCACAGAGAAACAGGTGGCTCCATTGCAGTCACAGAGATGAGTAATAGATCCCCTCCTCCCCCGCACTGCACCATCACCACCTTGCAGCCCTGCCTCGAGGAGCTGAAGTGAAATACTGCCTCCACATTATGAACAGGGCTACAGGTGGTGAGATTTAATCCTTTGATGCCCCTGCCACATCTTTGATCTGAGCATCTCAGCATAGTTTGCAGCTGTGACAAACCACATGTAACAGAAGCGTGATCCCCAATTTATTAAATGGGAAACTGAGGCACATGATTCAGTGGAGGGGGGAATTGAACCCAGAAGTCCTGCATCCTAGCGTGTTCCTGTTTTGGCCACTGCATAAGCCACCTCCAGGCAACACAATAGGTGAGATTCAGTTGTAGGAAAGTGCGTGAGTTCTCTGTTGCGAGCTACCAAGCAAACTCACAGAGAGCTTTTGAGCTGGTGATTTGGGGAATGCATCAGGTCTCTGAGTCCAGACTCCACTGCTTGGCCTATGACCCTCCTGTGGACCCCATGCAGGCCAGGGGCAACGCAGACTGGCATAGCCTCCCATGCTGTGGTCCAATCCCACCTCATATGGGAGAAACATATGGGTGATGTCAGTGCTCAGAGGAGGATCTCTAAAGCGCTGCCAGGAGCAGGTCAGGGCAGACTGTAGGAGGCTCTGTCCCTTCAAAGTCGGTGCTGCCCTCAATCCCTGAGTGTGACTCTAGGAGGTGCTGTGCTGCAGGGAGCAGGGCAGGGGCTCAGAAAGAGGTGTTCCCCAAGTTGTGGCACTAGGGGGCTCTGTGCTGTCTGATTTAAAATGAAAAATTCCTTCATTCATGGTCATCACAGATCCCTTGGCATTTTCACGACTCATTTTGCCTCCCTCAAATTGCAGCCTCAGTTGGACCCAGGTGTCTCCAGGCCCCCATCTCCTGACCAGCTCTGCCGGGCAGCTCTTCAAGAGCTTCCGCCTTCCACCCTAGAAGTGGCTGGATTTCAGCACCTGATGAAGATCCCTTTGGAGGGGTAGCACAATCTGTGTTAGAGGGGTCAGTCCTCACCCCAGAGCTGGCTGCATTTCAGTGAATCGATTAATGTATCCCAGTATGGGACACTCTTCCGATGCTGGGCATGTTGCATAGATCTCTTGCTCGCAGGCTGTACTCCAGCCGTGTGTGTGTGTCCCTCCCTTCTGCCCCGTACTGCACGGGATGAGATCTGTGTGTGTGTCGAGGCCTCTCCCCTATCTAACCCCTTATTGAAAACCAACTTGATTTCATTTTGTTTAAAGGATTTTTGGAAACACAGACCCAGAACTCCACGGTGAAGGAACAGGAGTAATAATATCCAGGGAGTCCCATTGTAAGAGAAGGTTCCCACAACAAAAGGGTGGAATGTGCATTGGAACAGACATAGGGGTAGGGGCCCCTCTGGGCTATTTCACATAGTACTGCAAACGCTTCTCTTTGACAGATTAAAACCCAAACTCCCTCCTCTAACCTGTATGCTGGAAATAACCCAAGTGTTAGGAATTACTACTCTCCCTGCTCTCTTTGCAGAGCTTGTCTCCCAGCCCACCCCCTGCTCTACCCCACGCTCCCCTTCCAGAGCTGGGAAAGAACCCAGAAGTCCTGGCTGCCAGCCCCCCACTCCCTTAAATTCAAAGTACACTAGGAAGGTGTTTGTAGCCGTTAGCAGGTTTTGCAGAGAAGGGAAGGTTGGGGGGATGGGGCATGATGTGAGCTGTTCTCAGTGTGGGGTGGGATGGGGATGGGTTGGTCGCAGAGGCAGTGATCAATAGGGGATTTTGCTGCACACCACAGCCTCCGAGATGTACTTCCCTCCTCTCTGATGGGCTATGGAGATAGGGCAGTCGGCATGGTATAGACAGGATTTATCGCCTAGGGAAAAAAAAACAGGGCCTCATGTCAGCTAGGCAGTGCAGTGCTGCAGGGAGCAAGGTAGGAGGCTCAGTGGGGGGTGCTCTCTACTCAGTGCAGCTCACAATGCCCCAGTAGGACACTAGGGGCCGCTGTGCTGCAGGCCATTGGATGCTGGGGGTGTAGTGGGGAACCTATTCCCGTGCAGTCTCTGCTAACCCCAATGCCTCAGTGTGGCAGTAGGGGGCACTGTGCAGTGTGGAGCAGCATGGGAGGCTCAGAAGTGGAGGCTCTCCCCTGGAGTCTCTGCTGACCCCTATGCAGTGACAGGAGAAGCTGTGTTGGAAGGAGCAGGATGGAGGTGCAATAGGGGGTGCTCTCCCCACGCAGTCCTTACTGTGCCCAAAGCCCCAGGACTGTGCTGCAGGGAGTGGGATGTGGGGCTCAGATGGGGGGCACTCTCTCCTGATCTTACCAAGGAGCTGCATCCTACCCTGGCATCTTCATCCTCTTCTCTCTTGCCCCTTTTCTGGGGGTTTTGACCCACTCCTGGCTTCCCTCCAGGGTTGTTGGGCAGCACCGGCTGGTTGTGGGTCTCTGGCTGAAGCTGCCTATCATGACTCCGTTGCTGCAGAGCTAATCACACAACAAATCATCCCCCCTGCCCTGTGGCCTGGTCTCCCAGGAGAACCCAGAGCGAATATCTCCTTTCTGTAGTTCCCATTTTTAACCGCTAGGTGCAATCTCACATTAGAATTTACCCACAAGAAAGCCAGAGTGTGGCAGTTAGAAATAACCTCTTAAAGGAGAAGTGCCAGAGACCCCACCCCAGAGTTCCAGACCCCATGTCTCACACCAGTAGGGTATGCGTCTCTGTCACCTGTGGAGGCATCTGGGAGTGTTACTCACCTGTCCTGGCCCCAGACGGTCTGTTGATATACATGGGACTGAAAGAGAGAAAACCAAGCATCAGTGGCAGCGCAGGGCGTGCTGAGCTGGTCTGGGGTTCTGATCCCAGGGCAGGAAGATTAGGGTCATTAGGGATAAGGCAGTGGGGATAGAGTAGGTGGATGCAATGGTGGGGTCAAGGTTACTACAGCTTTCATTTTTTTGCTTTCATCCATTCCCTCTCATTCATTCCTTCATTCATCTTTCTCATTCATCTCTTTGCAAACTCGGTCATTCATTCACCTTACTTCCTTTATTCTGGCTCTCTCAATCATCTCCTCTTTTTCTTTCATTCATTCTTTCTCATAATCACTTTTCTGTTCTTTGGTTCCCTCTTCCACACACCCCTTCCTTCTCTGTCTGACAGTCATCTCTTCTACTTCCTCCTTTCATTGATTTATTCGCTCTCCTTTAGTCTCGTTCTTTCGTTCTGTCTCCCATTCATCCTCTCTCTCATTCATCTCCTCTCTAACTCATTCATTCATTCATTCCATGTTTTCTCTTTCATTTGTAGGCTTGGGGGGATTAGATCTTCCTTGCTCAACATTGGCAAAGATAACTTTGCCGTACACAGACAAATGGACCTAAAAAATATTTCCATTGATGATGATCAAAATTTACAAATAGGCAAAGTAAGAATAATGCTGCATGAGGATTGATTGAGTTGCTTCAAGGATATTTACTTTGCCTATTTTGATATGAGACATCAGCAATTTTTTTTAGTAGTTTGCATTGTTTGAATCTCAGCGTCTACTGTCCTTAAATAATTAGCCTAATCCCTGCTCGTAATTTCCTGCAACTGTGACAATTTATCAATAACCATTGATATTATCCATTTAAATATCAGAAAAATGAAAACCAAATTCTGCCAAGCCTACGCAGCTCCTACCAGCTGGGCCAACGGGAGAAGGTGCCCCATGACACTTGGTGGCAGTGTTGCATTGCAGATTACGTGACCATAGCTTAGAAATTGGGGACATTTATCCAGATCAGATGCTGGGCGGGGTGGCCATTCCCCTTGCCCCTTGCTAGCTATGAGTTACTTATGGGATGGGCCAGTCTGTTGGGGTGGGTGGCCATGGACAGCCCAGCTAGGGACAGACAGAGTGAGTCCCTGAGGGGTGGGGGTGTATCGGCCTCTGGAATTGGGGCAACTTACTGTGTCTCTGTCGTGACACCACCTGTGAAGAGAAGGGGAGAAATCAGAGCCAGGCATCACCCTGGGAGATGGAGCATGCCCGGTGCTTTGGGGGTGTATCTGATGCTATGTCCCCATTGCATTGTGAACCCGGATATGCGGGACTCGGGCTGGTGGAGCTGGTGTTTCTCAGCCCATACTGGGATTTCAATGGCTGCACCCAGTCTCTGGGCCATTCTAATGCATCCAAACTGCCCCACATAGACCTTCTGAGCCAGGTCTGGGACTTGAGCTGTGTCCACACTGCAAACTGACTGGGCTTGAATCCCCATGACAGCGGGACTTGGGCTCTGAGCCAGTCCCACAGCAGGGTCCCAGGACCCAGCTCCTGAGTACTTGCTGACCCAAGTCAGAGTGATTCATGTGTGGATGAGTGAAAGCCAAGCATAGTGTGAAGTGTAGACATACCCTGAATGGAGCCTGGGGAAGCCTTTGCTGTCACAGTGATGTTCACAGCCCGGTTCCTGGGCAATGGGATCCACTTCCCTCTAATATTCTCCTCGTACCCACAGGTGAATTCCCCAGTGCTCTTGGGACCAGCCTGTGGAATGCTGAGCACAGAGACATTCATAGACCTGGTGCCAGGCTCCATGGCAGTGATCTCAGATCTCACGTCCCCAGGGATGAGATCGGCTCCATTCTTGTAGAAGTGAAACCTCCTCTCGCTGGCATCCCTGGGGGCCGTGCAGGTGATGAGCAGGGGGATCCCTTCGCTCACTGCTCCGGATGAGGGATCCACACTCAGCGCTGGCTGGGGAGGTGGATCTGAGGGGAGCAGGATAAGGGAGAGGTCAGCATAGGAATTACCCTTCTGAGTGTAGGGAAGGGGCAGCTATATTCTATGAGATTTGAAAACCTGCCTTAAGCCATGTCTACACTACGGGATAATATCAAATTAGCTAAAATCGGTTTTATAAAACTGATATTATAAATTCGATTTCATGCGGCCACACTAGGCACAGTAATTCGGCGTTGTGCGTCCATGGTCTGAGGCTAACGTCAATTTCTGAAGCGTTGCATTGTGGGTAGCTCTTCCGTAGCTATCCCATAGTTCCCGCAGTCTCCCCCGCCCCTTGGAATTCTGGGTTGAATCATTATTGTCGCGGGTGGTTCTGGGTAAATGTCGTCAGTCATTCCTTCCTCAAGGAAAACATCAGCTGACAATCCTTTCGTGCCGTTTTTCCCTGGATTTTCCTGGCAGACACCATAGCACGGCAACCATGGAGCCCGTTCAGCTTTTTTTTTTTCCGGCATCGTATGTGTACTGGATGCCGCGGAGAGAGAGGCAATATTCCAGCGCTACACAGCAGCATTCACTTGCTTTTGCAATGATAGCAGAGATGGTTACCAGTCGTTCTGTACCGTCTACTGCCAGAGAAAACTGGCAATGAAATGACGGTTATCTCTCCCCCTCTGTACTGTCCGCTGCTATCATGAGTGCCCCTGGCTAAAATCGGCCGGGGGCGCAACGCAAAAGCAAAATTGGGATTGACTCACTTGGGACTGAGTCAAACCCTCCCTTATGGTTTCTAAAAATAGTCCTGCCTAGAATAAGGGGCAAGTGTATTAGAGGACCAGTGTATCAGAGCACAGCTGCTCCGTGTCAGTATTCACAGGGGGTGCCCCTGCAACAACCTCACCCGTTGCTTCCCTTCTCCCCCAACCTTCCTGGGCTACCGTGGCAGTGTCCCCCCACCCATTTGTATCATGAAGTTAAAAAGAATGCAGGAATAAGAAACAGAGACTTGTTAGTGAGATAAAATGAGGAGGAGGCAGCCTCCCGGGGCTATGACAGTCCAGGCAGTACAGAATCTTTTCTTTACACAGGAAAGGAAGGGGGCTGATGAAGCTCAGCCCCCAGTTGCTATGATGAAGACAGTTACCATCCGTTCTGTACCATCTACTGGGAGTAACTGGGAGTCATTCCCATTTTTACCCAGGCGTCCCCAGCCAGCCTCACCTGAGGCCAACCAAGAGCACTCACGGGCTGATGGCAACGACGGATATCAATCATATTGTACCGTCTACCACCAGAGAGAGGCAGAGGAGCGGATACTGCTCTTCACTGCTGCAGCATCGCATCTACCAGCAGCATTCAGTACACATAGGGTGACATTGAAAGAAGTCAAGAAATGATTTCTTTCCCTTTTCTTTCACGTGGTGGTGGGGGGGAAGAAACTGAGGAGCTATTCCCTGAACCACGCCAGACACTGTGTTTGAACCTACAGACATTGGGAGCTCAGCCAAGAATGCAAATACTTTTCAGAGACTGCTGTGGACTGTGGGATAGCTGGAGTCCTCAGTACCCCCTCCATCCATGAACGTCCATTTGAGTCTCTGGCTTCCCGTTATGCTTGTCACGCAGCACTGTGTATCCTGGAGATTTTTTTTCAAATGCTTTGGCATTTCGTATTCTGTAACGGAGCTCTGATACAACAGATTTGTCTCCCCATACAGCGATCAGATCCAGTATCTCCCGTATGGTCCATGCTGGAGCTTTTTTTGGATTTGAGACTGCATCGCCACCCGTGCTGATCAGAGCTCCACGCTAGGCAAACAGGAAATGTAATTCAAAAGTTCGCGGGGCTTTTCCTGTTTACCTGCCCGCTGCATCCGAGTTCAGATTGCTGTCCAGAGCGGTCAGTGGTGCACTGTGGAATACTGCCCGGAGGCCAATAACGTCAATTTCCGTCCACACTAACCGTAATCCGATATGTTAATATCGAATTTAGCACTACTCCCCTCGTCGGGGTGGAGTACAGAAATCGATTTAAAGAGCCCTTTATATCGATATAAAGGGCATTGTAGTCTGGACCGGTACAGCATTAAATCGATTTAACGCTCTTTAAATCGATTTAAATGCGTAGTGTAGACCAGGCCTTACAGTGATAAATTCCAGAGGCTCAGTCTATGTAGCTCAACAAAGAGAAAGTTAAGGGATGGTTAAGCCCCGTCTTTAAGTATCAGTCTAGCAGTGGAAGATCTAACACAATCCAATGGCTGGAAGTTGAAGCTAGGCAAATACAGACCAGAAGGAAGGGGTACATTTTCAATGGTGAGTAATGAGCTGCTGGAATGACTTATGGAGGATCATGGTGGATTCTCCATCAGTGACAATTACAAGATCGCTGTGGGATTTTTTCCTAAAAGATCTGCCCTGGGAATTATTGTGGGGCAGGTCTTTGTCCTGTGTGACACAAGAGGTCAGACTAAATGGTCACAATGGTCCCTTCTGCCCTTGGAATTGGAGTCGCTGAGTTCTTGGTCACCAAAGGGCTTGAACCCTCGTAAGAATGGTCAGACCATGGTCCATCTAGTCCAGTAGCCTGTCTCCAACAGTGACCACTAGCAGAGCTTGTGGGGAAGTCAACAGGGCAATCTGAAGAGAGCCACCCATCCACTAACAGCAGCCACGCTTGAGGTGGGTGGGGTGGGGCCACTCAGATTTAGCCGTTGGGTTGGGGGCAGATCACAGCCAGGTCTGGAGTCTCCCAGGATTCACGGGATCTCCTTGAAACCCTCCCAGAAGAGTTGGCATAGGCGCACTGCTCACCTATGACTGAGATGGAGACCGGCTGGCTCTCCCCAGATCAGATCCCCCAGCCTGATGGGCATATCCAGTAAGCACAGGTGTACGAGCCGGAGTCTCCTGACCCCATGAGGCTCAGAGTGTGCGTGTTGCTGCTCCCAGACGAGACCCTCCTTCTGCTGTCCTTGGAGAAATTGAATCCTGTTGCAGTGTGAGCACCAGTGGGAACCGAACATGTGAGGGTGACAGTCTCTCCCAAGAGTTACACGGTAAACTGGGGGCTCAGGGAGAGGGATGGGGCTCCAAGGGGTGCTCAAAAAGAGAAACAATGTCTATCTATAAGGGAAAAGGGGCTTGGAGCAAGAGGAGCTGGGACAGCCTCAGAGTATGCCTGCATTATGAAATTAGGTCAATTTTATAGAAGTCGACTCATAGAAATCAATTTTATAGAGTCGATTGTGTATGTCCCCACTAAGCGCATTAAGTCAGTGGCGTGCATCCTCACTACCGTGCCTAGCATCAACTCGTGGAGCAGTGCACTGTGGAGAGGTATCCCATGGTTCCCACAGTCTCCACTGTCCATTGGAATTATGGGTTAAGCTCCCAATGCCTGATGGGGCTAAAACATTGTTGCAGGTGGTTTTGGATACATGTCGTCAGTTGCCCCTCCCTCCGTGAAAGCAACTGCAGACAATCATTTCGTGCCTTTTTGCCTGGGTTACTCATGCAGACGCTATAGAAGGCAAGCATGGAGCCCACTCAGCTCATCATTGCTGTTGGGAGCATTGTAAACACCTCGCACATTATACTGTACTATGTGCAGAACCTGGCTAAGAGACAGCAGCACAAGGACAATTGTGATGAGGACATGGATACAGACATTCCTGAAAGCACGGGCTGTGGCAATTGGGACATCATGCTGGCAGTGGGGTAGGTAGATACAATGGAACACTGATTCTGGGCCCGGCAAACAAGCACAGACTGGTGGGACCACATAGTGTTACAGGTATCGGATGATTCCCAGTGGCTGCAAAACTTTCGCATGCGTAAAGGCCACTTTCCTGAAACTAGTTGCTTTCCCCCACCCTGAAGTGCAGAAATACCAAGATAAGAGCTGCTCTGGCAGTTGAGAAGTGAGTGATAATAGCCCTGTGGAAGCTTGCAATACCTGACTGCTACCAGTCAGTCAGGAATCAATTTGAAGTGGGCAAGTCTACTGTGGGGGCTGCTGTGATCCAAGTAGCCGAAGCAATCATTGACGTTCTGCAATCAAGGGCGGTGACTCTGGGAAATGTGCAGGTCATAGTGGATGGCTTTGCTGCAATGGGGTTCCCTAACTGTGGTGGGGTGATAGACGGAACCCATATCTTTATCTTGACACCAGATCACTTTGCCAAACAGTACATAAACTGCAAGGGGTACTTCTCAATGGTGCTGCAAGCGCTAGTGGATCACAAAGGACGTCTCACCAAAATCAACGTGGGATGGCGGGGAAAGGTGCATAATACTCACATCTTTAGGAAATTTGGGATGTTTGATCAGCTGCAAGAAGGGATTTACTTCCCAGACCAGAAAAATACTGTTGGATTGGAGGGGGCCTGATCTCAATTGGGGTCTGTGCAGTGCCTGATACAGTAAGGAGGGAGCCCTGAGCTCAGTCAGGGTCTGGGTAGTGCCTGCTATGATGGGCAGGGCATCCTGATCGAGGTCTGTGCAATAAGTAGCATTATGGAGTGGAGGCCTGATCTCAGTAGGGATCTGGGCAGCCAGCATGCTCGGTGGGGCTCTAATCTTGGTCACAGCCTCCAGGTGCTGCCTTAAGACTGCTAATTAATTAATAATAATGACAATAAATGGTATAGTACAGCTTCCCATCCCACCCTAGCCCTGAAGTCTGCCGGGTCATCCAGCGAGCTCCAGGGTGATGCTTTCACCCTGATACTAAGCAATGATTCCCTGAGCCTCTTCACAGGCAAATCCCAGCCGCTAGTTGTGCAATTCCATAGCATCATAGCCTGAAACCCACATCCATGCCATTCCCACACACCAGCCTTTTCAGCTATTTGCAGCCAAACACCCCTGTCTCCATTATTCTCTTGCCTCTCTACCCCCTGCCTGATCCCCATCAGGCCCACTCTGAAAAGCCTCCCATATGGGGCGTCCAAAAGGCTACCAGTACGTTAGGAACTATTAGGAAAAGGATAAGAAAAGAAGACAGGATGATGATGATGAGTTTGCCTTGATGGCCTGTTCTCCTTAGCAACGCAGTTCAGCTTAGCAACCCATCAAGGCCTACTGAAAAATTTACTGGCTGGGGTAGACAGGCCAGATTTATGACCTTGCTAGATAAGAGAGTGCTTACAGTCTGGAGAAAATGCTTGCAGAAACTTTGTGAAGCAACTTGTATCTTTTTGAAGCTTATCAAGAAATAACAGTTGCTCTTTGTTTTTCTCTTGTGTGCTAGGAAGGGATAACTGGGAAGGTACAGTGATGACGTGATGTAAGTGATGACGCGACAGAGTAGATAATAAAAGCAATTCGAATTTGTAGAAGGAGAGCTGGTTCTGTGTGGAGAACGGGCTGGTTCTTTGTTGCTTGTGTGCACACATCAATAAAGAACTTGGTATTTGGACTTTGCTGGGTTGTCTGTATTTTGCGGTCAGACAATGAACCTGAAAAATCTGGGATAGAGAACTCTGACAATGACATTATATAATCCATGGTATGCCCACCCCTTCAATGCTGCATCAAGCTCTGGTTGACCCATCTCAAAAGGGAACCAGAGAAGGTTCAGAGAAGGGCAAGAAGCATGACTGAGGGTGTGGAGCGGCTTCAGTACAAGGACAGATTAGTGATGACTACTGGAGGATATGACCAAGGTTTCTGAAATCAGGAGTGGTGTGGAGAAGGGGAGTGGGGAAGTGTTGTTTACACTTTCCCATGACACAAAAGCCAGGGGTGACTCAAGGAAATGAAGAGACATCAGGTTTAATACAAACAAGAGGAAGTACTTGTTTGTATTATATAGGACATGGGGATCAATGCTGATGTTTAGGGGACAGCGCCTCCTACTGAGCCTTCTAACCACTCTCTGCAGCACAGCGCCCCTAGCACTGAATGAGGACATGGGGCCAGGACTGGGTGTGAGGGGAGAACACCCCCTACAGCGCTACACTCTGCCCTCTGCAACCCAATACCCTCTAGTGTTGCAGTGGGACATTGGAGCTGCGTTGAGACCCCTCCCCCAACCTGCTAAGTAGCCTGTGTTGCAAGACATCATATTTTAAGCTAAGCTCGTCACTTCAGTCTTGTGGTTGCAGACGTACGTCGCATTTTGTGCCTCGCTGTGTCTCAGCGGGGAGCTCTAACCAGGAGCAGGTGTCTGCGATCACTGGGGCGGGGGTCATTTCATCCCCTTGTGGCCCAAGGGGGAAGTGGCTGTTGTTAGAGCAGAGATGATACAGTTGACTGAGCAGAAACAACCTCAAACCACGGTTATTTAAGGCACCATGGTGACTGAACATGTTCTCATTGTTCTGGATCAGTGGCTGACTCACTGTTTATCCCTCGGCCTCTCTCTCTCTTTCCCATCTCTGGAGTTCTCATCTCTTCTCACTTCCGGCCTCTCTCCAGTGTGACCCCTGCACAACAAGAGTCTTGATTTATTTGACTCCTTTGAGTCCAGTGAGCTCACCAGCCACTAACCAGGGTTCTTCTAGAGTCAAGGAGCAAAATTTCAAACCTAAGGCACGCTACAAAATAAGTGATATTTAGCGACACCCCTTTGTTATCATTTCTGGACTTGGCAATTCCCCCTCGGCGGGGGGTATCTATATGGATTATAAATCTTCAGTCCCTCTCCAAAATATTTTTGTTGATCTTTCCAAACTCTTGCACTTCCTTGCTCTTTGCCTCCATTTCCCCCAGCCAGGAATTGAACCCACCTCTAGAGCCAGTGGGAAAGGGTTATCCCGGCCTGGGAAATGTTTTGAGATTTCAAATATTTTTCTTTGCCACATGCAGATGAAACAATTGGGGCACAGTTTTGAACGGCCCCCCCAATGTCAGTAACAGGGTAGAGAGTGAGGCCCAATTGAACATGACGTACGGGGCCCCACATTTCTCTTCTCAGGCCTGCTCTGGGATGTGGAGAACCCAGTTTCAGGTCTCTGGTCTGCATCGAGCAGTTGACTCTTGGTCTTCTCCACCCTAGATGAGTTCTGTAGCCATGGGGCTGCTCATAATGGTCCCTTCTGGCTTCATAATCTGTGACCATCCCATCTGAACCCCTGTGTAACACCACCCTAGAACAGTCCCTGGAGCAGAACTACTAGGAAACCCCCCGACTCCTGATTTAAAACTTGCCAGTGACGGAGAATCCACCACGACTGTTGGTGATGCCCTCAGTCAGGGCCTGCTAAGGACACTTCTGCTTCCCTTTGCTGTACAGTTAAAGACACGACATTTCATTACCCGGTATTCAATCCTAAAGGGAGTTTCATCCCAGAACGGCCCCAGCTGATCACTGGTAAAGCAGCTTGAACAGTCTCTGGCTTGAGGTTGTTCCTTCAGCTCAGCCACTGGCCCTGTTTCCGTTCCTTTAAAAAGATACATGACTCAGCTGCTGGGTGACGCTGCCGGCTGAGACACGTCCGTGACCCCTGCCCACACGGTGTTCACCTGAGAGCGGCGACCGGCAAGCTGGGCGAGAAGTGCAGGTCTAATTCAGTTCTGTCCAGTTACATGTTCTGAGTCAGTGCTGACCCCGCGTCCCAGGGCAGTGCTAGGGGGCTCTGTGCTGCAGGGATCACCACTGGGGCTCACTAGGGGGCGCTCTCCACCCCCCAGTCAGTGCTGACCCCCGTGTCCCAGGGCAGTGCTAGGGGGTGCTGTGCTGCAGGGATTGCGGTGGGGCTCACTAGGGGGCGCTCTCCCCCCCCACCAGGGCTGACCCCCATGTCCCAGTGCTGGTCCCATGGCCCTTCACAGCCAGGACCATGGGTTTGGTGGTGGGCCCATGCCCCCTGCTGTACCTGGCCAGGGTAACGGATGGAGTGAGAAGCCGTTACCTGGTTACCCTGTAGCTGACCCCTCTGCTATTGTCAGACCAGGCCCTGCAGAGCAGCTGGGAGCTGCAAGGCATGCTGGGAGCCCCCCGGCCTGGCTGTGGTCAGCCCACAGCATATGGCGCCTTGATGCTGGGGCGGGGAGGTGGCTGCATCCCTTAGGCAGCACTTCCTCTGACAGTGATCAGAGGGGAGCGGGCAGCTCGCAGGAGACTGGGATTGGGGTGCAGCTTCCAGTCTCAGACGGTCCCCCCAGCACGGAGCTAAACGTGTCTCTCTGTGCCAGGTGAATGACTCACCCTGCACCCCTCCTTCTCTGCCTGCCTCATTCATGCCTTTCCTCCATCTCCCCCTTTCCCTGCCTCATTCTGCCAACCCTCCTCTTCATCCTCCCCACTCCTCTGTCTCTCCCTCATTCACACGTTTCCTCCGTGTGTCTGACTTTCATTCACCCTATCTCTTCCCCCTCTTCTCTCACAGTCACCTCTCAACTCCTCCTTCTGGCTGTGTCTCGTTCAGTCTTTCTCTTTCTGACTGTCCTCCTTGTTCTCACTCAGACACCTCCTTCTGCACTTCTCCTGCTGTCTCTTTCTCTTTCACTATCTCCATCTGCATCTCACCTCTTCTTCAGGCACTGTCTCTTCTTCTCCCTCTTCACTCATCCTTTTGTCAGTGTCTCATTCACCCTTTCTTTTTCTCACTCTTGCTCCATGTCACTGATCAGTTCACTCCTGTTCTCTTTCACTTCCTCTATTTGCAAAGCAGCCTGTCTCTTCATCTCTTTGCCTCTGTCTAGTTCCCCATTTTGCTCTGTCACTCTTTCATTCCATCTCCCTCATTAAACCGTCGAGTTTCTCAATCCCGGACACCAGGGTTCTCCAGCGATCAACAGGTCTTGAGGCTGCATCATTACCACACTTCCGTCCTCCTTTCAGACACCGGCTGGCCCATCCCAGGAGGTGGTTCCTCTCTCGGAAGTGCAGACTTTGGGGGAAGTGTCTCGCCCCATGGGACAGACGGTCACAGATATTTGTAAGAGTTCAGTTGCTATTTAGGTAGCCCATTGAAGGAGCAGATTCACCCGGCAGCAGCATCCTGTTACACTCAGCATGGAGCTCCTCTGTCTCCTGGGTGAGCGACCCTGCACTCTTCTTTCAGCCTGTGTCTCCTTCCCCTCTTCGCTGCATGTGTCTGAACTTCTCCTTCCACCTCCAGCTCCTCAGGCCTCTCATCCCCCAGCCTCCATCTCCAGCCTCCATTCAGTGGCAGTTGAGGGGGCGTCCAGCATTTCCCTGCTGTGCGGAGTTGGCTAACAGGGCTTTTCTGTGCAGGGACCATGAACCCTGAGCCTCGGCCTTCTGCAAATAGACTCTCAGTCACCAGGTGTCTGCTTTCCTAGGGCTTTACTCAAGTATCGAGCTCCTGGGCTTTCCCCGATGGTCATTTCCTTCCACCTACTGCCTGTCGCTCTGCCCTAGGGAAATAGATGTTGAGCCTCGTCCACCTGGGCTCATGTCTCCCTAAATTACATTCCCTGTTCCCCAGCCCCCTTCCCTCCTGTGCCGTCCCCGGAGCTCTCACTGCCCATCTCTCCTCTTCTCTCCTTCAGCTTCTTTCCAGATCCTTCCCCGGCTGGTGTCACCTGCAGGTAAGGAGGAACTCAATCCACACACACACACCCCAGCTGTCTGCCCAGGTGGGTCCCCTCCATGTTAGGGTGTCACCCCATGGGGCAGACTTCAGGTTCCAGTTTGGCCCCATGGCAAGGGGTCTGGCTGGTTGGGTCAGAGAATGGGACATGGGGCCTTTCACCTGTAGGGGTTGCCAGTTCTGATCCTGCCCCAGAGGAACTGGCTGGTCAGTGGGATGGGGAATGGGACCAGACAGGGGACACCGATTGCAGTATTCGCTTCTGTGCCTGGCTTCTCAGTGTGAGATCACAGGCACTGTGTGTAGATACCACCCCCTTCCAGGCATCGTGTGCAGATACCTTCCCACCCCACCTCTGAATGCATCTCACTCTCTTTATGCTCCACTCAGCTCCCAGATTCGGGACCTGCCAAGGGCCCCAGGCAAGATTTCCCAAAGTGACTTGATATTCCTGGGGGACTCTGGTCCCCTGGAAGCCTTATAGGGTCTAGATTCTCTGATGGGGGAGCCATTCCCCTTTAGAACCAGACCCCTGTAAGCTGCTTGAAATGGAGCATCCCAGAAACAGATTCTAACCATGGCCTCAGGGCCAGATGCAGAGTGAAATCTCAGCAGCGCTGGCTGCAAGCCAGGAGGTGGGTTGGGATTTGATCCTGGGGGCTTCTGTGGTGGGAGGTCTTTCTCCCTAGGTACGATCTCTTCTCATCTTCCCACCCCCACTACCACTTCCCTCGTCCATCTGGTCTCACTGCCCCCAAAGTTCTGCTGCTCCATACCCTGCAGAGCACATGATGTATGGTGTGGCCAGGTGGGAACCAGAACCCTCTAGAGGTGAAAGGGGCTCCTGCCCCCTCCCCATGGAGAATGGGGTGGGAGTGAGGACAGGAGGGAGAAAGCCAAAGCTCTGGGGCCTGTGGGGTACAGACACCAGGTGTCTTGTTGGGGGGGAATGGAGAGCTGCGAGGGGCTGCCGGCTACAGCCAAGGGGGACAAAGATAGGGAGGGAACACTTGGCTGGAGGAGTGTAACATCTCCTGAATCTCTCTGACCTTCCTCAGTCCCCCTGCAAGCCCCAATAATCATCATGGACCACCAGCTCCCTGTGTATTTCCCGGGGGAGCGTCTCACCCTCAGATGCTCAGCCCCTAGCGGGGAGGCGGTGACCAGCTACCAGTTCTACAATCAGCGTGGAGAACGGGTCTTCACGGAAACCACTGGCCTGCCTGGGGGGCCCTGGCTGGTCCTGACAGCTGAGACGGGGAAGGCTGGGGAGTACAGCTGTGAGTACTGGGCAGTGAGGGACGGACGGCACATCTACTCCGCACGCAGCCAGCCTGTCTTGGTACCAGTGATGGGTGAGTCCCCTTTCTCCTGCTGTCTAATAGGGGATTCCCGTCCCCGTCTGCATCACATGTGAAACCCCAACCCCTCATATGTGGGGAGGGTCACCAGCCTGCTCACTTCAACCCCCAGGGTCTCCTACCCTGGATGGATGGTCCCGTTGTCTTCACTCCATCTACCCCAAAAAAACAATGAACCCCCATAAACAAACCAGAACCATTTCACAGATTCTCAAACCAGAAAGGGCCCCTGTGATCCCCAATCCCATCTCCATCGGACGTCCCCAGAGTAATTCCTGTTTGAACTAGAGCAGATCTTCTAGGGAAACACCCACCCTTGTTTTAAAAATGGCCACCACAACTGTGGGTATGATCCTCTAGTGGTGAATTCCCCTCCCTATTGAAAATTTCCACCTTATTCTCGGTAATTTCTCTAGCTTCAATGTTCATGCATTGGATCCTGTTAGATCTTTGGCTGCCAGATTGAAGAGCCCTTTGGTATCAGATTTCTATCATCACGTTAGGTACTGTGATAGACCCAGCCCAGTTGGGTACAGCAGAATAGCAGAAGGCAGATATACTCGCCACTGGATTAACAGTTTTCTGTTCCCTGACTGACCAAAGCAGAGGCTGCTCCAGGCTGATGAGAACACCTGACTCTAATTAACCTGCAAAGAGTCAGGTGAGGCCATTAAGGCAATGTGACCACTTGACTCTAATTAAGGCCCTGCTGATACTATAAAAAGGGCTCACTCCAGTGAGAGAGCCAGGCAGCCAGAGGAGAGGAAGTGCGGCTGAAGGGCTGGCTAATGAAGACACTCTCAAACCATCGTTAAGGGATCCCTAAGGTAAGGGTGAAGAAGTGAGAAGCAGGAGAGCTGTGGGGAAGTGGCCCAGGGAAATGTAGCAACTCCAGCAGTGAAAGATTGGCTGCCAACAGCTGCTACCATTAGGGTCCCTGGACCGGAACCCAGAGTAGAGGGCGGGCCTGGGTTCCCCCCAACCCACCACTACAGGAACATCTCCTGGGAGGAGAAGTCAGGCCCCTGTCAGGACAGGAGGCTAAACTGTTCTGAAATAAGCCCCCAGGGACAACAGAGACTGGGGGAGTTCTCTCACCAACCTCCTTGCTGGCCTATGATGGAAAGGGCTCAGTGGACTGTAACCCTAGCCCTAGAGAGAGAAGGCCTACATGGAGGGTCACAGAGAGCCACGAGAAGTGCAGGACCCACGGGGCAAGGTCAGAGCTCTGCCACAGTACTTATAGACCACGATCAAATCCCCCTTCACCTTGGTTAAGATAAACATGTTGAGCTCTAGAGATTCCTCCAGCACCTGAGCTGGTGGCGAGGTGGACTGTAGATTTCAAGAACGTGGCTAAGCTTTAGGTTGCTGGTTTGATTCTGGCTTGAAGGAGCTTCCTGATGGTCTGTTCAATAGTGCTTGTAGCTCTTTGCATTCTCACTCTGTCCTCCAAAGTCCTCGCATGGGACGGGAGGGGAGGGTTGTAATTCATTGCAGACAATCTTTAAATGAAACATTCTGACGTGTGGATCAGAATGAGAGATTTTCCTCCCTCTTGAAACAAAATCCTTTATTTTTGGCTCTGTTCGTAACCTGTATCTGCCTAGAGCGGCTGTGGTGCCTGATGGGAGTTTCAGTGCTGGTGTTTCGTGGTCCCATCCTCCCTTCCTGGCCAGCCCCCCTCTTAGAACTAAGCCCCCATGTTGTGCTGCAGCAGTTCAACTAGAGGGGTGAGCGCTGTGCCTCTTGGCAGACATAGTCCGGAACAGGAGTCTGTTCTGTGTTCGATTTTTGTCGGTAAACACCGATTTCGCTGCCCACACACAACGCAACAGAGAAATATTTCTAACCTTCATAAATGAAATTTACCACTAGGCAAAGTAAGAGCAATGATGACGAGATCTATTTCAGGCTATTTACTTTGTATGTTTTGTGCGCGTGGTCTCACCACAAGCACTGGGCCAGCCACGTTGCGTGAGCACAGCCTCTGGAGTGCAAGCCAGGGGCCTCTTCCTTTTCACTTCATCAGGCCCAAAAGGAGCCTGGTTTGAACCAGCATCTCCTGTGACGCTTTCTCACAGCCCCTGGGGCTGCAGGGGGCAGCTGGCCCTCACGCTGTCTCTAGCCCTAATCATTCTCTCTATCACCCCGGGGAGTGTGTTACTCTCCAGTGCTCAGCTTCCAGGAGGGAGATATCGCTTCAGCGATAAAATCAGGGTGCAGGTCTCTGCAGATCTCCCTGCTCAGAACAGGGGTGCTCAGCTGGGGCTCACAGCTGTGATGGGGATCCCGAAAGTACACACCTGCCTGTCCTGGGAAGCAGAGTCGGGGTGGGAGACCATCTCAGAGCATAGCCATCCCTGCTTGGCCCTAGAGACTGGTGCATCTGTTTCCTAGGGCTGGCTGAGTGGGGTCAATGGCATTTCTCCCCCACCACCCCAACCCCCAGGGGTACAGACGCAACCAGCAATCTAGCTGCTGTCAAGGGCATCAGCTCAGTTTCGCTACCTGGTTCTCCTCCTTCTACTTGTGGCAGGTTTTCAAGAACTGAAATTCACTCTCCTCTCAGAGCCGGGGATAGAACCCAGGAGTCCTGGCTCCCAGCCTATGCCTCGATTTGACCTTTACACCCCACTTCCTCATCACCAATCGCTCTGCTCTTTCCACACTCTCAGTACATTAACACCTCCTCTTCTCTCTGATTGTTGCTCTTCACAGATTTCCCCCTTGCTCCATCCATCTCTGTGATATCTGATCCCCCGGGGAAAAGCCCTGTTACCATCCTATGCTCAGCCCCTTCGGGACACGTGGCTAAAAGGTACCAGTTCCTGAGGCAGGGGAATGTCATTGTCTCACAGCCGGATGCCCGTCTCCAGCTCCGTCAGTCTGATTTGGACACTACCGGCTCTTACACCTGCAGCTATGAGATCAGTGTCTCAGGGAGAATGATCCAGTCATTGCCGAGTGCCCCCCTCTCAATCCATCTGATAGGTGAGTCATGTTTCCATCTACACCTCTTCGTTCAGGCAATGGCTGTTCAGACGTCTGGCCTGCAGACTGGAGGGGTTGTGGGCTACCAACTGATAGGTCTGTGATGGATTGAGCAATCTGTCTGTAGAGCTGATGAATCCTGTCTGATATTGACGGGTTGGTATCTGGGCCAGACTGCAGACTCCACTTTGGATGGGGGATTCTTTACCTTCACTGTGGTCAGTTGGTCTCCATCTTCGGCTGAACCTCCGAAGGAAGGTGGGAACAGAATAGTACAAGAGAGTGGTTAAAATGATCAGCCATTGCAATCTGATTGCCCAGAGCAATCACAGAGCTCCTGTCCAGGAGAGCTGGTTTGTCAAGGGAGGTCATGTTAGCAGCTAAGTCCCTGTGACACTCTCCTCAGCAAGGGAGAGCTGTGGTGCTGCTGAAATGTGTCACCTCCCTGACATTCCCACCTGTCAGCCTTGCCGGCAAATTCCTTGAGATCTGCCAGTCCAAACCTGGCCTTGCAGGTCCCAGTCGTTGTCCCCAGAGGCCATTCCCTGAAGTTCCCAGTCCTGCTGCTGGGAGACTCACAGGAATTATTAAATTCACTGTCTCCACAGAGACTGAGCACTGGCTGGCCTGTTGGCTTAGCTGTAGGCTCACACCTGCCTTATCCCAGGAGCATCACCTGATGGTCTTTAAAGACCAATCAATCCTCCCTGAAATGGGCAAGAAAACTGAGAAAATCAGTAAATGAAAAGTGGGTGAACCCAGAACTGATGCTTCTCAGAGAAAACATGACTGGGTGGGGAAGGAACGTTAGTGACCAGGGAGGGAAATATGGCATGGTAGCAAATGAACTTGGACATCATCTCCCTTTGGACACATCACCCATCTCCTGGGATTGGGTAAAGGGAGCTCCATAGCCCTGGGGATTGTTGGAGGGCTCAATCCCCACTGTCTCTCTCCAGAGCCTTCCGTGCTCCCAGAAAGCTTTCGGCCAACTCTGCGGCTGTCCCCACCGGGTCCTGAGTTCACCACTGGTGAGTCTGTTACCCTGACATGCTCAGCTCCCAGCTGGGAGAAGAAGATGGGGTTCTGCTTCCTCAAGGCTGGGGAACAAGTGGCATGCACAAGACAGGCCCTGGAGGACTCTCAGAGTTACCAGATTGGCAGACTCGGCATGGAGGATTCTGGCTCGTACACCTGTATGTACCGGGTAGCCGAACCTGGGCAGGAGATCTCCTCCCTAGAGAGCCAGCCCATCTCCATCACAGTCACAGGTGAGGCCTCTTTCTCTCAGCAAGTGACAGCAGGGACCAGCGTCAGAACATAAGAGCTGCCATGCTGGTCCCTGGTCCGTCTGGCCCAGTAGCCTGTCTCCGATGGTGGCCCATACCAGAGCTTCAGGGGGAGCGTACAGAACAGGGCAATTATGGAAGGATCCAGCCCAGGCATCCATCGTGGCTTGTAGTAGTCAGAGGTTCAGCCTCACCCCAAGCATTGGGTTGTGTGTCCCTGACCATCTTGGCTAAGAGCCATTGATGGACCTGTCTTCCATGAATGGATCCTGTGCTTTTGGGAACCCAGATATGCTTTTGGCTATCAGAGCATCCCATGGCAAGGAGAGCCACAGAGACCAGGCAACTGGATGGTTGACCTAAGGGGGGTGGACAGTGAATCTCTGGGACTCTTTCTCCACCTGGCTTGTCCTTGCACTTCTGGCTGGGTTTGGCACTGAGGGAAGCTCTGACTTGCTGTTCACTGTTGGGGCACAGAATGTGGCCACCAGGGAATGGGAGGTATGAAGAGATTCTCTATCGAAGGGTGGAAGTGGGGGTGTAGCTTCTCCAAGGGGTATGTGACAGCTCCTCATTTTACTTGCACAATCAGCCAGGTGCTCTTCATTCAGAGCCCTTCAATTTCACTCCTTTCTTTCTCTGCTCTTCATTCTCTCCAGATGTCCCACTCCCCCTACCAGCCCCCCAAATCATTCTGGACCCCCCAACACACATCTATTTTCAGGGGGAACCTTTCAAGCTCACCTGCTCAGTTCCTGGCAGCGAGCAGGTGAGGGGATACAGATTCTACCATCGAAGAGGGGAGCAGATCTCCGAGCTGGATGAGGGGCCTTGGCTAGAGCGTATGGCTATGACTGGGAATGCTGGGGCGTACTCCTGTGCTTATTGGATAACCCGATCTGGGCAAGCAATCCTGTCAGAGAAGAGTGACTCCATCTCCATCACCGTGAGTGGTGAGTCCAGCCCCGTCTGCACCACCCCTTTGCCCTTGGTGTGTGTTCTGGAGAGGCCCTACTCCTTCCATGGGCTCCAGAGTCTTCATGGCCTCCTGTTGAATCCCACTGACCATTGTGAGGTGGGAAACTGAGACAGGATCCCATCCAGTACTGGCTTAATCCATTTTTTCAAGTTTATTTATTTATTTTCAGTTTGAATCATTAACACTTGTTGGTTCTGATCATACACAAGCGATAAACAATAAGAAAGATCAGACTGAACAGGTAGGGGCCCAAGTTTCCAAATTTGTCTCAGTCTTTGGACCAGTGTTCTCCAATTTGGACCCTCGGTCTTTGTTTTTATACATTAATTTGTCCTTCTATGTCTGTCATCCTGTGTCTCCAGTTATACATTTACCCAAACGTTCAGACGTTTTTTCCATTCTTCTCTGCTGTTACAAATCATTGGTGTTACATCAAAATAACTCCATGATTCTTTTACCATTCAGCGTACATTGTCATAAAGTATGAAGATTAAACAAATAAAACAGCCCTTATTTTTTCCCATTCCACATATTGCAGTGGTAGATGTTCAGCAGGATTTGCCATCCCAGAAATCCAATACATGGCCAATGGTGGCCCTAAAATCACAGAAAAGCTTCCTAGTTGTAATGGATTTGCTTAAAAAATTGACAGCCACACAACTGCAGACAAGGCACACATGACTTGAAGTACTCACCAAGGTTGTCAAAATTTAGAGCCATTTGCCAAATGCCTCCCCAGAGGAGTGAAGATTGGTTGACCTGGAGATCTTTAAATCATCTCCGAACAAAAGTTGGCAACTTCAAAGTCAGTCTGTGGAAGTGGGGCTAATCCAATGACCCAGACACATGTGACTGCGGCAAACACAAAGTAGGGAACATCTCTTGGTCTGCCAGCTCCTGGGAGAAGATCTGCAGACTGGGCCATAGCATGTGCTATGGGAAAACCTGTGATTTTCATGGAGGACACAGGATGAAAAAGACCATTCAACATCCATCATCATGAACGATTAGTGTTAAACTACCAAACCACAGCCTTGATTTATACCATTCAGCACATTTCTCATTCTTTAGCACCACTGCTCATTTCCTGTGTCTCGTCCTCAGTTATCCAGGAGCGTCGCCATTATTTTTCTTGAGAAGGGAAATCTATGGAGATCACCAGGTCCTTCTGGCCTTTGCCAAATGTGGGTGTGTCCAGGCTCATTTGCTCCAAGTTGAGCAGCTCAAAGTTCAGCACTTCTGATTCTAAATTACTCGAAAGTCTCACCCGGAATTTTGCCAGTTGTATTTTGAGGTGCTTATTCGGTTAGGTGCTGTACCCGTTTCCCCACATCTCTGCCAGTTGTGAGATGCCGTTCCGCTCAGACTGGGGATTGGCATCTGCCCTCTGGGGTGTTTGCTGTGGGGTGTTTCACAGGCTGAGGGATCACTGGACTCCCCATATTGACTTCTCTTGACTCTGGGGGTAGCCCCTCTGCACCGACCCCTTTCTCTCTATTGCAGCTCCTCCTCTGGCTCCCAAACTCTCTCTGCACCCCAAGCTCCTGGTGTACATGCCCGGGGAGAAGGTCACCCTCAACTGCTCAGCCCCGCATGGAGAGGAGGTTGCAGGGTTCAGGTTCCACCACCAGAGAGGGGATCAGACCCCTGAAGAGCTGCCAGCTGCCATCGGGGGGCCCTGGATGGACCTCACGGCACAGACGGGGAATGACGGCTCCTACACCTGTCAGTACTGGAGACGAGAGGCCGGGCAGGAGATTGTATCTAAGAACAGTAACAGCATCACTGTACCAGTGTCAGGTGAGGCTCTGACTCCTGGGATGCTCCCGCCAGAGTCTCTCCCCACACCTCAGGTGGTGCTAGACAGCCAGAAGAGCAGTGGGGTTCTCCATCACTCACCCTCTGCTGCCCATTACACAGTGTAGACGTCCCTTTTCCAACTTCCCTTCTATGCTACCCATAGTGCCCATTATACAGTACAGCCACCTCTCCCCCGCCACCACCCTCTGCTGCCCCCTAGTGCCCATTATACAGTACAGCCGCCCCTTCCCCGCCTCCACCCTCTGCTGCCCCCTAGTGCCCATTATGCAGTACAGCCGCCCCTTCCCCACCCCCACCCTCTGCTGCCCCCTAGTGCCCATTATGCAGTACAGCCGCCCCTTCCCCACCCCCGCCCTCTGCTGCCCCCTGGTGCCCATTGTGCAGTACAGCCGCCCCTCCCTGCCCCTACCCTCTGCTGCCCCCAGTGCCCGTTATACAGTACAGCTGCCCCTTCCCCGCCCCCACCCTCTGCTGCCCCCTAGTGCCCATTATACAGTACAGTCACCCCTTCCCCGCCCCCACCCTCTGCTGCCCCCTAGTGCCCATTATACAGTACAGTCGCCCCTTCCCCGCCCCACCCTCTGCTGCCCCCTAGTGCCCATTATACAGCACAGCCGCCCCTCCCTGCCCCACCCTCTGCTGCCCCCTAGTGCCCATTATACATTACAGCCGCCCCTTCCCCACCCCCACCCTCTGCTGCCCCCTAGTGCCCATTATACAGTACAGCCGCCCCTTCCCCACCCCCGCCCTCTGCTGCCCCCTAGTGCCCATTATACAGTACAACCCCCCCCTTCCTGACACTCAGCAGGGTCATTCTTTTGCTGACCCCTCCCCTTTTCTGCCCCCTGACATCCCCCTCCCCAGCCAGAGCTGAGTGGGATCCCACATCCGGAGTGGTGAGCGAAGGGCTCCCCCTGCTCATCACCTGCACGGCCCCCAAGGTTGCCAACAAGTGGAGGTTTCACTTCTACAAGGATGCAGTCGAGCTCTTTCCCAGGGATGTGGGGTCTGAGATCAGCACCATGGAGCACGGCACTGCCTTTATGAATGTTTCTGTGCTTGGCATCCCATGGGCCGGTCCTGAGAGCACTGGGGAATTCACCTGTGGGTAAGAGGAGAACATGAGTGGGAGGTGGATCCCGTCCCCCAGGAGCTGGGCTGTGAATGTCACCTCAGGCTCCATTCAGGGTATGTCTACATTTCACAGCTTGCCCGGCTCTCACTCATCCACACATGAATCACTCTGACTGGGATCAACAAGCACTCAGGAGCTGGGTCCTGGGACCCTGATGTGGGGGTTGGTCAGAGCCCCAGCCCCGCTATCGTGTGGGTTCAAGCCCAGGCCATCTGCACTGTGGACACAGCTCAAGCCCCAGACCCGGCTCAGAAGGTCTTCATGCTGCAGTGTGGATATGTTAGCAAGGCCTAGAGACCCGGGTGCAGCCATTGCAATCCCAGCATGGACTGAGAGACACCAGCTTCACCAGCCCAGATCCCCCAAACCACCGGGCAAGCTGCTTGCCAGGGGAGAAATCAGAGCCAGGCATCAACCCTGGGAGATGGAGCATAAAGGATGGAGGGGGCAGTGACAGAACCTGCCTCACCAGACACACTCTGGTGGGATTTATGACCCAGGGTCCGGCTCCCACGTCTGAGCCACGGAGGGTGGCACTGCACCTGAGGGCAGCTCCTCTGTTCTAGCAGTGGGAGCAAAATACCTCTCGTTTGCTGGTGGCTCACTCGTTCCCTTCTCATCTCCAGCCTGGCCTCTGTGGATCCCCCTGGCGGCCGGAGGCATTGGGGCCGCAGCTCTGCTCCCCCTGCTGCTTCTCCTCATCTGCCTCTGCAGGAGGAGGAAAGGTACTACGGGGAGGGAGATGAGAGGAGGGGTGGAAGCTGGGTCTCCCACTTAGGAGCCCTGAATTGCTGCCAGCATCTGGATTTGGGGGTGGAAGAAGCTGGGAGTGGGGAGTTGCGGGGGATCCAACAGGCCTTTATTACTTATAACCCCTGGATGTTACCAAGTTCAGAATTCAAAGCATATGACAGAGGAAAACAGGATCCGCACTCCTGGGAGGGGGGCACTTTTCAGAGTCAATCATCAGAAGGGAGCCCTGTGGGCACCCACCAGGGGATATGCTCCCTGGCTACCAGCTCTGAGCCCTGCTCCTCTGAAAGCAGACTGGCCCCCAGTTCGGTCACACACGCCTGCTCCGTCCCTCAGCTTCCAGGCAGCTCGGGTTTATCCAGTTCACTGGCTTCACCTTAGAGCACCATTCTCCTCTGCGTGAGGTGCTTGGTCATGTCTCCAGGGACACCGAACTGAAGGTTATTTCATGGGGCTAGAGGTAAAGATGTAGAGAGAATCAGGAATTGGGATTTGGAAACAGAAGGGGATAAGTGAAAAGACCTCTTGAGATGCAATCAAGAGCCAGTGCTTGGGAACACAGTACGTTCCTGTTCTCTTCGGTATGTCTCATCCCAACAGCCGGCCTTGCAGCCTTGTCCGATCTGTAGAGCAGGGAGATCTTCCTCTAAGGTGGTGGGTTTCTCCCCCCACAGGCTCAGTGCACAATATCCTACATCGCTCTAAAGTGGTTCCCTGTTCAAACACCTCCCACTGAGCATGGCAATCCTGAGAGCTTTGCTTTCAGCCAAGGCCCCACTATACCATGCAGGCTCCTGTTTAATGGCTGTTTCCCCTTCTCTTCACAGGTGCTGTCATGGCAGAGACACAGTAAGTTGCCTCAATTCCAAAGGCCAATACACCCCCACCCCTCAGGGACTGGCTCTGTCCATCCCTCACAGGGCTTGTCCGGGTACCCTCCCCACTCTGAACTCTGGAGTACAGATGTGGGGACCCGCATGAAGGACCCCCAAGCTTATTTTTACCAGCTTAGGTTAAACACTTCCCCAAGGCACAAATTCCTTTCCTTGTCCTTCGACGGTATTGCTGCCACCACCAAGTGATTTAGACAAAGATTCAGGAAAAGGACCATTTGGAGTTCCTGTTTCCACAAAATATCCCCCCAAGCCTCTTCATCCCCTTTCTTGAGGAAGTTTGAGAATAATATACCAACCAATTGCCTTTAATAAAAGTATAGATTAGACCCTTTATGGTTAGGACACTAAAATCAATCAGGTTCTTAAAAGAAGAACTTTATTATAAAGAAAAACGTAAAGGAAGCACCTCTTTAAAATCAAAATAAAAGGTAATTTTACAGGATAATAAAGAAAATTTAAAACAAAGAGGTTTCCCCTCTAGTCTCAACTTCAAAGTTACAAAAATAGAAATAAACCTCCATCTTATCATGGGAAAAATTCACAAGCTAAAACAAAAGATAATCTAATGCATTTCCTTGCCCTTACTTGCAATTATGTCATTTTAGATGTATCGTTTCAAGGTATCTTTTCAAAAGATGGCTTCCCTGCTTGGTCTCTCTCTCTCTCTCTCTATCCAGTGGGAACAAAGAGATCATGAACAAAACCTCCCCCATCCCCAGATTTGGAAGTATCATCTTTCCTTATTGGTCCTTTTGGTCAGGTGCCAACCAGGTTATTTCAGCTTCTTAAAAATAATTCTATACTTCTGGCCAGGAGAGTTTTTATGTTACTGCATACATAAAGGTTGTTACTCTTCATTTATATTTATCACAGGCTATTTATGCCCACCCACCCCAACAGATTGTCCCATCCCATAAGAAACTCATTGTTAGCGATGGGCCAGGGGAATGGCTACCCTAGCCCGGCATCTAATCCAGTAAATTTCCTAGGTCTACAACTTCTAATCTATGGTCATATAATATTTGCTGCAACACAGCCAATGTACTAGGATGGGGCATCTTCTCCCCTAGGCCAAGTTGGTAGGACCTGTGTTGAGAATGACTAGGCTTGGCAGAATTCATTTTTTGTTTTTCTGTAATTTAAATGGATAATACCAATGGTTATTTTTAAGCGTTCCCCCCCCCCCCCAATTTTTCCTCTTCAAATTGTCAGAGTCGCAGGAAATTCTGAGGAAGACTTAGACTCTAATTCTTTAAGGACAGGAGACATCCACTAAAACAAACTGCCATTGTCTCATGTCAAAATAGGCAAAGTAAACATCCTTAAAAGAAACTAAATAGGCAGCATTTTTCTTACTTTGCCTATTTGTAAATTTTGATCATCATCAATGGAAATACTTTTTAAATCTGTTTGTGTGTGTGTGTGGCAAAGTTGACCTTTGCCGACATTGACCAAGGAAAATCTTTTTCATTTGTAGGTTTGGGAGCATTAGAACATGGAATGAATGAATGAGTTTGAAAGGAGATGAATGAGAGAGAGGATGAATGGGAGACAGAACGAAAGAACGAGACTAAAGGAGAGTGCATGAATCAATGAAGGAAGGAAGTAGAAGAGATGATTGGGAGACAGAAGGAAGGGGTGTGTGACAGAGGGAACTAAAGAGAACAGAAAAGTGATTATGAGAAAAAATGAATGAAAGAAAAAGAGGAAATGATTGAGAGAGACAGAATAAAAGAAGGAGAAAATGACTGAGTTTGCAAAGAGATGAATGAGAAACAAAGATGAATCAATGGGAATGGATGCTTGCAAAAAACAAAAACCATAGTAACCCTGACCCAACCACCTCCTCTCTCCCCAGTCCCATTACCCCAGTAACCCTAAATCTTCCTGCCCTGGGATCAGAACTCCAACCCTGCTCAGCAGACCCTGCTCCACCACTGATATTTGGTTCTCCCTCTTTCAGACCACTTTATGTCAACAGACCCTCCAGCACTGGCACAGGTGAGTAACACTCCCAGGTGCCACCACAGCTGACAGAGACACATACCCCACTGGTGGAAGACATGGGGTCTGGAACCCTGAGGTGGGGTCTCTGGGGCACTTCTCCTTTAAGAGGGGAATTTCTGACTGCCACACTCTGACTTCCTTATGGGTAACTCTAATGTGAGGTTGCCACCTAGTGATTAAAGATGGGAACCACAGAAAAGAGAAGATATTCGCCCCCTGAGATCTCCTGGAAGACCAGGCCACAGGGAATGATCTCTTGTGTGGTTAGTTCTGCAGCAACGAAGCCATGATGGGCAGGTCCAGCCAGTGACCCACAACCACCCAGCACCACCCAATGACCGTGGAGGGAAGCCCAGAGTGGGTCGAAACCCCCAGGAAAGGGGCAAGAGAGAAGAGGATGCAGATGCCAGGGTAGAGTGCAACTCCTTGGTAAGATCAGGAGTGAGCACACCACCTTCAGAGCCCCACATCCTGCTCCCTGCATCACAGAAACCCCCAGTGCCATCCTGGGGCATTGGGATCAGCAACGACTGCATGGGGAGAGCACCCCCCTGTTGTGTCTCCACCCTGATCCTTGCAAGACAGCTCCCCCTATGACTGCATAGAGGTCAGCATAGACTCTAAGGGGAGAGCTTCACTTCTGAGCCTCCCATCCTGCTCCCCACAGCACAGTGCCCCCTACTGCCACACTGAGGCATTGGGGTCAGCACAAACGGCACAGGGAGACATCCTCTACTACAACCCCCCGTCCAACGGCATGCAGCAGAGCACCCCCTAGTGTCCCATTGGGAGATTGTAGTCTCCACTGAGCAGAGAGTTCCCCCTCCTGCGCCTCCTAGCGTGCTCCCTGCAGCACAGCCCCCCTAGCTGACACGAGTCCCTGTCTTTTCTGTCCTAGGTGAGCAATCCCGTCTATTCCATGCTGACTCCCTCTAGTGCCGTGGCCCAGCAGAGAGGAGGAAAGTACATTTCGGAGGCTGTGGTGTACAGTGAAATCCCCTACTGATCATGGCCTCTGCCACCACCCCATCCCGCCCCCCCACTGAGAACACCTCACATAATACCCCATCCCCCCAACCTTTCCTACCCTGCTAACGGCCACAAACTTCTTCCTGGTGTACTTTGAATGCGAGGGAGTGGGGGCTGGCAGCCAGGACTCCTGGGTTCTATCCCAGCTCAGGAATGGGAGTGGAGTTAGTGGGTTCAAGCAGGGGATGGGACTGGGATCCAGACTATGTGAAGGGAGTAGATTAGAGTGAGGAAGAGTCATAATTCCTAACACTTGGGTTATTTTCAGCATACCGGCTAGAGGAGGGAGTTTGGGTTTTAATCTGTCAAAGAGAAGCATTTGCAAAACTATGTGAAATAGCTCAGAGAGGCCTCTACCCCTATGTCTGTTCCAATGCACATTCCACCCTTTTTTTGTGGGAACCTTCTCTTACAATGGGACCCCCTCCTGTTCCTTCACCGTGGAGTTCTGGGTTGGTGTTTCCAAAAATCCTTTCAACAAAATGAAATTCAGTTGGTTTTCATTAAGGGGTTAGATAGGGTAGTGGCCTCGACACACACACACAGATCTCATCCCCTGCAGTAGGGGGCAGAAGGGAGGCACACACACGCACACGCAACTGGAGGAGAGCCTGTGCGCAAGTGATCTATGCAACATCCCCAGCATCAAAAGAGCATCCACTACTGGGAAACATTAATCAAACCACTGAAATGCAGCCCCTGGGGGTGAGCACTGACCACTCTTAAACACAGTTAGTGCTACCCCTCCAAAGGGATCTTCACCCAGGGCTGAAATGCAGCCACTTCTGGAGGATGGTTTAACAGCAGTTTATCAGCATCAGGGCAAATGCTGCAGAAGGGGCTCTCGCCCCCAGTACCAAAACTCAGCCACTTCTAGGGTGGAACATGGCAGGTCTTGAAGAGGTGCCTGGAAGAGCTGTTAGAGATGGGGACATGATGTTCCCCTGGTGTTATCTAGACCAGTAATATGCTAGGTCACTCCAATCCTGGACTCTGGGGGCCAGACTTACCTTGCTCTTCTGTGAGAACCCCCACTCCTGGGCTGTTCACACACAGCCTCTGGCATGTAAGCTGCTCCTTGGATTGTGCAACCAAATTACACTAGCCAATATCTCCGGTCCCAGACACAACCATAGGAACCTCCAATCTACAGTTTCCAGTTCTGCCCTATGGACACTGCAAGCTTATATGCGTTCATCAATTTAACAAAGAAATTGATATATACCGGGCTTGTTATCCCAAGGGGAGTCTCTGACACGCTTCAGACTAAACACACTGCTTCAGGTGGAACAAACAAACAGATTTATTAACTACAAAGATAGATTTTAAGTGATTATCAGTCAAAACACAAGAAGTCAGATTTGGTCAAATGAAATAAAAGCAAAATGCATTCTAAGCTGGTCTTAACACTTTCAATGTCCTTACAAACTTAGATGCTTCTCACCACAGGCTGGCTGGTTGCCCTTCAGCCAGGCTCTCCTCTTTGATCAGCGCTTCGGTCGCTTGGCGGTGATGTCTGTAGATGGAGATGTAAGGGA
Source organism: Aldabrachelys gigantea (assembly GCA_026122505.1). Taxonomy (NCBI): domain Eukaryota; kingdom Metazoa; phylum Chordata; order Testudines; family Testudinidae; genus Aldabrachelys; species Aldabrachelys gigantea. Next base: position 60,176 of record JALNIE010000041.1, on the reverse strand, counting down.
GAGGAAGAGCAGGGCAAACATCTCTCCCTTTTATCATGTTTTCTTCCCTCTTGGCTTTGCCCCCCGCCCCCTCCCGCCACTTCAGGATCAGGTGAGCATTGCCAGATTATAGTCCCAAAGGGCCCAAAGGAAGGGGATTTTTCAGCCTCAAAACTATATACATGAAATTACAACCTATAACATTACAATAATAACAATACCCAGTGCATCATGAGCCTTTCGAAGACACCTGACATGACAAACTTTTCATTGGATACCACACAATCATTTTACATGGATGAACATGGGAGTGCTGGGTGCTCCCCTGAGGTACAGAGCGTCACAGGGAGCATGGAGAAACCTGGGTTCAACTGAGGCTGCAATTTGAGGGAGGCAAAACAAGTCATGAAAACACCAAGGGATCTGTGATGACCAGGAGCGGTGAATGAAGGAGTGTTTCATTTTAAACCAGACAGCACAGTGCCCCCTAGTGCCATACTGGGGAATTGGGGTCACCACTGACTGCAGGGTGAGAACACCCCCTTCTGAGCCCCTGCCCTGCTCCCTACAGCACAGCGCCTCCTAGAGCCTCGCTCGGGGATTGAGGTCAGTACCAACTCTGAAGAGACAGCGCCCCCTACAGGCTCCCCTGCCCTGCTCTCAGCGATGCTTTAGAGATCCTCCTCTGTGCACTGATGTCACCCATGTGTCTCTCCCATACAAGATGGGACTGGACAATAGCACGAGAGGCTACGCCAGTCTGCATTGCTCCCGGCCTGCATGGGGTCCACAGAAGGGTCATAGGCCGAGCAGGGGAGTCCGGACTCACAGAGATCTGATGCGTTCCCCAGATGGCCAGCTTAAACGCTCTCCGTGAGTTTGCTCGATTGCTCACAACACAGAGATTATCCACCTTCCTATGACTGAATCTTGTCTATGACTTGTGTTGCCTGGAGGTGGCTTATGCAGTGGCCAAAATAGGAACATGCTAGGATGCAGGACTCCTGGGTTCAATTTTCCCCCCTCCACTGAGTCGTGTGCTTCAGTTTCCACATTTATAAATTGGGGATCACGCTTCTGTTACACGGGGATTGTCACAGCTGCAAACTGCGCTGAGCTGTTCAGATCAAAGATGTGGCAGGGGCACCAGAGGATTAGATCTCACCATCCATTGCCCTGTTTACCCTGCAGAGGAACTACTTCACTTCAGCTCCTTGAGGCAGGGCTGCAAGCTGATGATGGTGACCGCAACAGCGCCAGCTGTTTGTCTGTGGCTGTGAGGCTCCCTGCGTTGGCTGGCTCCCCTGGGCTGCTGCGTCCTGCAGTTTCTAAGGGCAGGGAGGTGGCTGGCTTTCTATTGGCACCCACCCCAATCCACCAGGCTGGTGCATCCTGCCCTCCATGTGATTACAGGGTCAATGTAAACCCCACGCTGCATCTCCTTCCTGCTCAGAGAGACACACACACAGTGATGGCTACTGCATTGGTGTCACTCACACAAACAGACCTGTGTAGCCGGCATGGAGTGGCAGGTCTGTGAGATCCTGTGTGCTGACCATCCCCAGCCAGAGCCAGAAGCAGGCAAAGCAGGGTTCTCTGGACACACCGAGATCTTCCTAGAGTTTTCAAATGGGCTGATGGGCCATTTGCTCCAAGCCACCTCTCCCTATAGTCTCTTCCCCACAGCGCCACACCTGCCCCTTCTCCCCAGCCCTCTCACTCCCTTTAGCTGATCCCCACCTTGCTTAACCCACCATCACCCCCAAAATAGCCATGCTGTCAGCTGTCATCCCACTGATCTCTCCCCTCAGGGTGTCCTACCCTTTTCCCTGGTCTGTGGCCACCTGCCCTATTTCCATCCATGGCCAGTCCCTAAGACCAGCTGAAACACACATAGTGGGGCAGGTGATACCAGTTATTGGACCAACTCCTGCAGGAGAGACACAGGCTTTCAAGCCACAGGGAGCTCATCAGGTCACTAAAGAAACTTCATCTGGGTTAGTGTAACGGGGTCAGCACCCACCTCTCGCAAGCGCCCCCACTGGTTGGGTGGGTCCGTGGTCTTTAAATCCGTCCCAGCCCTGCCTTTGGGCCGTACCCTCACAGCTTCCTCCCTCCAGGCTTCCTTCCCTCCCTCCCTCTAAGGCTGGTCTACACTTGCAGGGGGAGAGGGGAATCGACCTAAGATACGCAACTTCAGCTATGAGAATAGCATAGCTGAAGTTAACTTATATTTGGTCAACTTACCTCACAGCTTTACGGCACAGGGTCGACCACCGCCACTTCCCCGTCAACTCCACTTGCGCCTCTCACCGCGGTGGAGTACAGGAGTCGACGGCAGAATCCAGCGGAGATTGTAGACATACCCTTAGTCTGTTTTGGTACCAGTTTTCAGCTGGGCCTCCTGACAGTTCAGTCCCCTTCTGGGGGATTCCTGATGTCCAGTTGTAGGCCCTTCCCCAGTGACCTACAGGAGGGCTTGGGCACACCCACTGCTCTAGGCCCAGCCTTCACCGCACCTTACCCTTAGCTCTGGCCTCTTCTAACCTGAGGCCCAGTAGCAGCCAGGAGCTCTGCCTTGCTCCCCCAGCCCCTACGAGCACCGGGCTGTCCATCATGCTGCAGTTCCCTCACCCAGCCACACCATCCATGCGCCTCCAGCTCTAGCAAGGAGCTGCACTGGCTCTGTAGCTCCTTTTTATACGGCCCTGCTGGGCACTGATTGGCTGCTTCCTCTGCAGCCACTCAACCGTGCTTGGAGGACCTCTGCACTGCTCCTTACCTGGGACGAGTCTGACAGGACACTGAGGGCTCCAGCAGGGGGCCTCTGGGCTAGTCCAGCCCATCACATTTAGTTAGAAGCATCAGGGTGGTTCCCGGGTCTGCCAATTGCTCAGAGCAGCTGTGAGACTGTAACGACGGCCAGACTGGGTCAGGCCAATGGTCCATCTAACCCGCTATCCTGGCTCTGACAGTCACAGATGCTTCATAAGGAAGGAACAGACCAGGGCAATTTATCCTGCGATCCATCCCCTGTCATCCAGTCCCAGCTCCTGGCAGACAAAGGTTTAGGACACCCTAAGCACAAGGTTGAGTCCCGGACCATCTTGAACCCAATCTTACTTTGGCCTTCGCAGCATCCCCGAGCAGTGAGTTCCACTGGTTGTCGGTGCGTTGGGTGAAGAAGTATTTCCTTCTGTTTGTTTCAAACCTCTTGCCTGTTCATTTCATTGGGCAACCCCTCGCCCTTCTCCACATCCTTCATGACTTTATAGACCTCAATCATATCCCCTCCCCCTTAGTCATTTGTCTTCTAAGCTGAACAGTTGCCGTCTTTTTGGCCTGCCCCCTGTCCTGTCTGGATTTATATCTGTCTCCAATTGTGACAAAGGGAAGAATTTTTTGCAATATTTTCATGATGCTGGCATGTGCCTCAGTTTCCCTTCTCTACTTGACAGTGCTACGCAGCAGGACAGGAAAAGGGGGAAGGCTGCTATAAGGTAGTTGACTGCCAAGTGTCCCTGCAAACCCTGACTCAGGTGCATTGCTCCTCCAAGAATGGACAAGCTTCTACCAGGCATCTCTCTCATCTGCCCTCACTGGGCAGAGCTTAGGGGGTGAAGATGGAGGGTTGGGGAACAGAGGCTCAATCCAGGAGACATGGAGATTGTGTGGCCGACCCTGAAGGACGTGTGGTCCCCCTCAGAGGTCTGGCACATGGAAGAGGTTCCTCCAAAGGACAGTTGAGAAGATGGGGTAGATCCTGAGCCTGGGTGTCCATGGCAGAAGCCCAGGGAGGCCCCTGGCATCCTTTCAGCTTGGCCTATGGTGCCCAGCAGATCCATGGTGCACTGCTCTGGACATGCGATCCATGCTTAGCAGTGGGAGTGAAGGGGGATCTAAGGGGAGCAGTGGAGGGGAGAGGTCAGCAGGGGAACCAAAGGGCTGAGTATAAGGAAGGGGTGGCTATACTGCATAATGGGCAGCAGAGGATGGGGGTGGGAAGGAGCAGCTGTGTGGATGCTGAGGTGCTCTGTTGCCAGAGCATGGAGTAGAAGACCCCAGGAGACAAAGGGCTAATGAGGGGAGTGAGAGTTTCGCACTCCAAAATCTGTAATATCTGTATAATGAAGAAAAAATGGGAGGTGTTGCGGGGATACACTGGGACACCAAGTTGTCTTGACAGGCCAGGATCCTGATTTCCAGCTCCTGAAGTGCTGTCACCACTGGACGTGACTCCCTTCCTGAAGCCATGACCCCTTGGACTGGATGTGGGGCCTGGATCAGTGGTGGGAAGATTACGGCCCATAGACCACATCTGGAAAAATTGTGTTGTTTGGGGAACACCACACACACGCACACATAAATGTTGAGAAAACTTAAAATATCTGTGGTAGTTACTTTCTTATCGAAACTAAACTTGCTTTACTCCTTAAAGAATGGAACATGCATTATGTAAAGTGGTGGGTTTCAACCTGTGGTCTGCCGATCCCTCAGGGTCCGTAAACTAACATTTCCAAAGGCATCCGCACCTCCATTTGAAATTCTTTAGGGGTCCGCGTTCATGTCACCCTCCCCGTCAGTACCTGGGCCAAATTTGGTGATGAATCCTGCTCATCTGCTACATGAGGCCCCACACTTTGGGCACCACACTACAAGAAGGATGTGGAAAAATTGGAAAGAGTCCAGCGGAGGGCAACAAAAATTCTTAGGGGGCTGGAAAACATGACCTATGAGATGAGGCTGAGGGAACTGGGATTGTTTAGTCTGCAGAAGAGAAGAATGAGGGGGGATTTGATAGCTGCTTTCAACTACCTGAAAGGGGGTTCCAAAGAGGATGGATCTAGGCTGTTCTCAGTGGTACCAGGTGACAGAACAAGGAGTAATGGTCTCAAGTTGCAGGGGGGGAGGTTTAGGTTGGATATTAGGAAAAACTTTTTCACTGGGAGGGTGGTGAAGCACTGGAATGGGTCCCCTAGGGAGGTAGTGGAATCTCCTTCCTTAGAGGTTTTTAAGGCCCGTCTTGACAAAGCCCTGGCTGGGATGATTTAGTTGGGGTTGGTTATGCTTTGAGCGGGGGGTTGGACTAGACGATCTCCTGAGGTATGCTAAGAAGGGTCTGCAAATGAGGGGAGTGGAGAGGTTGAAAACCACTGATGTAGAGTTGAGTTAGTGCCTTAAAAAGTGTGGTTTGGTAAAGTTCTGAAATAAGTTTAAATTCTTTTACTTTTGATTCAAATAATGACAAATACACCTCGTCTTAGAGCTGGAGCAGCAGATTCACAGTAAGGTTCTTAGGAGTATTTTTCTTTCTGCCTCTTGACAAATAGGGGAAAAATATAAAAAGTTGTGAATAGCAAGCATCAACAGTGTAAACAACACAGGTTCTAGCCTCTAGGCTGAAATAGGATGTAAAGAGACCGGATCTGACACTATCATGCAGTTGCAGAAGAAATGAAAGTTTCTAAAGGCAAAGCTCAGAAAAGGAAATAATTGTGCCTCTAACGTAGTTAATAGAGCACAGTATTAAGAGGGAAGCTCCCCAGAGCTCTCTGCAGCTAGAAAGCTTGCCTCGTTCACCCACACAAGTTGGTTCGGTAAAAGATATCACCTTGTCTCTCTCCTAATGCCTGCACCCATGGGGGTATGAAAAGATGGCAAACCACAGTGTTAAAGGCCAACAGTGCATTCAGGTATATAGCTAGACTTTATAGTAACACCACCAGGCTCTTTAACAGCACGTTATCCTCATGCTCCTACCTGGGGCCTGGCTCTGTAGCTCAGGGGGTTAGAGCTGTGATCATGGAATGCAGGGGTTGTAAATCCAAAATTCACTAGGGCCTGGGTAGCCGTCTGTGCTGTCCTAGGAACAGTCACTAACGTCTCCTTGGAAATGCTGGTGGAACTCAATTTTTCTCTTCGTCCACTGTTGGTTCTGAAAGAGGAAATAGTCCATGTAACGGCTTCTTTTCAATTCCATGGCCCATCCCCACCTGTAGGGGGCAGCAGGCGCATGCGCGCACACACACACACACACACGTTCCCATATCCTCCAACTGGGGGCAGCAGGCGTGCGCACACACACACACGTTCCCATATCCTCCAACAGGGGGCAGCAGGCGCGCACACACACACACACACACACACACACACACATTCCCATATCCTCCAACTGGGGGCAGCAGGTGCGCACACACATACACACACACACACACACACACACACGTTCCCATATCCTCCAACAGGGGGCAGCAGGGACACACACACACACACACATACACACCCTCTACCATTCTTAACCTTTATCACTGTCTCTTGCTTTCGTTGCATTGGCTGTTTCCTTAACATTCATTCTCCAAGGACAGGGACTAAACTCAATTTTAATTAGAAAGGCATGACTCTTTCTGTCCCAAACTGCGCAGTTCTGTTGCTGGGAGGAAGAAGGAAACATCGAGCCCCGGGGAGAAGCGGCTCATGAAGAACATCCTTCCCACCTAGGGGAGTTGGAGAGAGCTGCCCATGGGCGATTGTTGATCCCATTAAGGGGAGAATGAATGGAAGGTTCAACCAGGCCAGGCAGCTGCTGTGGGGTCTGTGGCAGGGACACCCCCTGTGGCAAGACACTGTGTGTATTCACTAGGGGGGGCCCTGAACAATGGGGGGGCTGATCTTGGCTGGGGTGTGGGCAGTGTCTGGCAAGACTTGGGGGGCCTTGATCTGAGTCTGTGCAGCACCCGGCACAACGGGGGGCTTGATCTCAGGCGGCGTCTGGGCTGCAATAGACAATACGCTGAGGCTCCATGCTGCAGCTCCCCGCACAGCAGCAGACGCTGTGCTGCAGGGCAATGGGGAAACTGAGGCACAGCCTCACCCAGCAGAGAATAACTAGCTGCAGAGCTAGAGCTCGAAGGAGATACCGAGCCCCCACGAGCTCTGGGAAGAGGCCGCTGCCTTTGGAGACCAGGGAAAAGCCCAAAGGAGTGGGACCCAGGCGGATGTAAGGGGTGCCATGCAGAGTCTGCCTGTGTGGAAGTGGACCTGCTGGAAACAGACTCCAGTCCTGTTAATCTCTGTGGAACCCAGGAGTCTGAGGTGCAGAAGACTGATGGAAGGAGAGAGGGAATGAGACAGGGGCTGAAGGAGGGGTGCAGGAGGGGCCTAGGAAAGAAAGAACAGACACAGAGGGGATGACACGGGAAAGAGGAGGAGTGCAGATGTTGCACGTTATTTATTGTTTGATGGACACAATCTGGTCAAGCCAAGCCACAGCGTCTTATCAGCCATGCTCAAGGCACAAAGACCTGCAGGAAGCTGAGTCATTTCGCAGCCCTCACCAACATGAGTCCTGCTTTGGGGGACAGAAACAGAGTGGAAGGAAGAGAGAGATGAAAGAGTGAATGGGCCGGGCTGCAGGGAGGCATGTGAGTGGGAGCAAGAGATGGAGAGAAAGAATGAAAGTGGGCAACAGAGGAAAAAGACAGAAAGCAAATGGAAGAGTGAAACCAAGAGCAGAGAGTGAATGAGGCAGGGGCTGAAGGAGGGGAGCAGAGGGAAAAAGGGAAAGAGGCAGGTGCCAAGGGAGAACGGTGGAGGGGAAGAGGGGAACCAAGGCAGGGACTGAAGCCGGGTTGGGGGTGTCACTCACCCAGCACAGGGAGAAGGCCAGTTAGCTCTATACTGGGTTGAACTGGCCGAGGCTGGGAGCTGCATCCCCCGCCCTGGTCCTGCCTCTCTGCTGAGAGCAGCCGGGGCCCCGGGGCCACTCCCGGTGCAGCGGGAGGAAGTGCTTTCTGAGGGAAGCAGCCACCGCCCTGCCCCAGCACCAAGGTGTCAACCACTGTGAGCTCAGAGCCAGGCCAACCACAGCTGGAAAACGGGGCTCCCAGAATGCCTTGCTGCTCCCAAGCATATGCTCCAGGTGTGAGCAGTGAGGGCTCTGTGGGGGCAGGCTCCAGGGGGGAAAGGTTGGATCCTGCTACATCCTGTATTCTGGGGGGGAGAAGGGGCACACACAGTGTAAAGGAGCACCTTACATGGTCCAAGGCCGACTGCCCTGCCTCTCCGTGGGGTTCTGCTGCAGCCTTCACCACGAGCCACTCCACTCCACCAGCCATCCTGTGAGCCGTTCTCGCTGTCCCACGAACTGCTCCGCTCCGCTCCGCTTGCCGTCCCGCAGGCCGCTCCAACCAGCCCACAAACTGCTCCGCTCCACTCCGCTCGCCGTCCTGCAGGCTGCTCCAACCAGCCCACAAACTGCTCCACTCTGCTCCACTCACCGTCCCGCAGGCTGCTGCAACCAGCCCACGAACTGCTCCGCTCCGCTAGCCGTCCCGCAGGCCGCTCCGACCAGTCTGCAAAATGCTCCGCTCCGCTCGCCATCCCACAGGCCGCTCCAACCAGCCCACAACCTGCTCCACTCCGCTCGCCATCCCACAGGCCACTCCAACCGGCCTGCAAACAGCTCCACTCAGCTTGGCTCTGCTCCACTCTGCTCGCCGTCCCGCAAACTGCTCTGCTCTGCCAGCTGGTTAACTCCACTCCACTCCGCTTGCCGTCCCATGGGCCGTCTGCTTCACTCTATTCACCATCCCACAGGCCGCTCCAACTGGCCCACAAACTGCTCAGCTCCGCTTGCCGGCCCACAAACTGTGCTGCTTGGCCAGCTGCTTAGCAATCTATCTTCAGGCTCCCCCCCAGTCAACACAGCACTCAGTGATCTCAGCACCCAGCAATTTTAGCACTTTAGTGACTTCAGCTTGTAGCAGGGGAGCCCCACTGCTGGTGCAACATTGGCCCAAAGTGAATTCAGCATATTAGTCCATAACTAGACCTTTTATGGAATCAAAATTAGCTCTGATATTCCATAGTAGAAAGAAAAGAAGAGGGGACTGGTATTTCAAGCTCTCATAATAGACACATACTACCAAGCACAAATACTCACCCCCAGTTTCTCCCAATTCACTGGATTTTGGAACCCATGTCCCTTGTCTAGCAAGTGCTACTTAGTTGATGGTGAGACCTTCTGTCATAAAACAGTTCCACTGGCCTTGATTCACATAATCTGGGTAACAACACTTTATTCTTCCTGCCCCAATAACAGAGAAACTGGGGATCCCGCAACAGCCAAAGTGACCATTTGGGCACCTGAGGGCTCATGCTAGGTGGGGTGGGTGTGCCTATGCAAACAAGACCAGCCCCTGAAGTTCTTTTCCTCACTCACCACCCTTCACCGCCAGATGTCAGGGTAGAGCTCATCCTGACTCTGCTTACACTGGTAATGCAGCCAGCTCTTGGGTGGGGCAGCTGGGGAACAGCCGCAGGGGAAGCACCAGGCAGGGTCTCTTTCCAGCCCCGCTCCCCACTTCCTGCAGCATTTCCAGCAGCTGCTATTTGGGACCCAGGGGCCAGGCTGTGGCTGGTGTAGTCCCTGTCTCTGGGTGCTTGGTGCTGAACTTTCCTCTTTAGGGGGTGCTGGCTCCACCCCTCAATAACAGGCCACGCCCCATGTATCTCTGAGCCCCGCCAATATCAGGTCCCACCCTAGAGCTGGGCCACTGGGATCAGCCCTGACTGGGAGGGGGCAGCCACATGCCCCTGCCCCCAACACACAGAGCCCCCTGCCCCCCTGAGCCAGGTAGCCCCTGCCCTGAGGCCAGATCAGAGCCAGCACCCTCTAGAGGGGACAGTACAAGGGTAACTAGCAGCAGGTCTCCTCCCCAGCACCAGGCACCTGCTCGGCTAAGCTCTGTGGCTTGAGGTCGGCTCTCAGCCACATTCCCTCAGCCTGGCCTCAGCGTGTGCCCAGGACAAGGACTGCACTGGCCATGGCCCAGCCCCTGGGCCCCAAATAGCAGGTCCTGGAAACACTGCAGGAAGTGGAGAGAGGGGCTGGACTGAGACTCTGCCTTGTGCTTCGGGGGAGGGGCCGGGGGGTCAGCGGATGGTGCCATGCTGTGGGGAGTGGGGCAGGGTGATCAGTAGTCTGTACTTTCCGCTTGCCGTCAGTGCTGACTTTAGCACTGCAGTTAGGCACTAGGAGGCACTGCCTGTTACTCCAGAATGAGGGGGCCCTAGGCAGTGTCTCTCTGTGGCTGTTCCCCAGCCGCCCCACCCCAGGATACACGATGCAACAGGATTCTCCCCCGACCACCCCCAAAGCCCTCTCTGCTCACACTGAATGAAGGGAAAGCAGTGAACGTGTTATTCCTTGACTTTAGCAAAGCCTTTGATACGGTCTTGCACAGTATTCTTGCCAGCAAGTTAAAGAAGTATGGGCTGGATGAATGGACTATAAGGTGGACAGAAAGCTGGCTAGATTGTCGGGCTCAGTGGGTAGTGATCAATGGCTTCATGGCTAGTTGGCAGCTGGTTTCAAGTGGAGTACCCCAAGGAATTGCTCCTGGGACAGATTTTGTTCAATATCTTCTTTAATGATCTGGTAGATGGTGTGGGCTGCACCCTCAGCAAGTTTGCAGATGTCACTAAACTGAGAGGAGTAATAGATACGCTGGAGGGTGAGGATAGGATACAGAGGGACCTAGACTAATTAGAGGATTGGGCCAAAAGAAATCTGATGAGGTTCAATAAGGACAAGTGCAGAGTCCTGGACTTAGGACAGAAGAATCCCATGCAACGCTACAGAGTAGGGATCAAATGGCTAAGCGGCAATTCTGCAGAAAAGGACATAGGGGTTACAGTGGACGAGAAGCTGGATATGAGTCAGCAGTGTGCCCTTGTTGCCAAGAAGGCTAATGGCATTTTGGGCTGTATAAGTAGGGGCATTGCCAGCAGATTGAGGGACGTGATCATTCCCCTCTAGTTGACATTGGTGAGGCCTCATCTGGAGTACTGGGTCCAGTTTTGGGCCCCACACTACAAGAAAGATGTGGAAAAATTGTAAAAAGTCCAATGGAGGGCAACAAAAATGATTAGGGGGCTGGAGCACATGACTTATGAAGAGAGGCTGAGGGAACTGAGATTGTTCAGTCTGCAGAAGAGAAGAATGAGGGGGGATTTGATAGCTGCTTTCAACTACCTGAAAGGGGGATCCAAAGAGGATGGATCTAGACTGTTCTCAGTGGTACCAGATGACAGAGCAAGAAGTAAAGGTCTCAAGTTGCAGCGGAGGAGGTCTAGGTTGGATAGTAGGAAAAGCTTTTTCACTAGGAGGGTGGTGAAGCACTGGAATGGGTTACCTAGGGAGGTGGTGGAATCTCCTTCCTTAGAAGTTTTTAAGGTCAGGCTTGACAAAGCCCTGGCTGGGATGATTTATTTGGGGTTTGGTCCTGCTTTGAGCAGCGGGTTGGACTAAATGACCTCCTGAGGTCTCTTCCAACCCTGATATTCTATGATTCTATGGAGATGTCAGCACGGGCGGTGCACAGTGGCTGGTAGCTGCAAGGCATGCTGGGAGCCCTGAGGCTGAGCTGTGGTCAGCCTGGCTTTGAGCCCACAGCGCTTGATGCCTTGATGCCAGGGCAGGGTGGTGGCTGCATCCCTCGGACAACACTTTGTCACGGACTCACAGATCGTGCGGTGTGTGGGAGGTGCCCCTCTCAATGAGACAACCTTTCTCGGGAGTCCACTCTCTCTCGGGGTCAGGGCCCTCCACCTCCTGGAGCTAGACCTCTCTGAGCCTTGGCACACCTGTTTCTCATCCTGGACCTGTCCTGGAGTGTGGAGGAGACCAGGCCCTGCACCCCGGCTTCCTGCAATTCACTGTGACTCTTAGCCAGCCAGTAAAACGGAAGGTTTATTTAGACGACAGGAACGCAGTCCAAAACAGGTCTTGCCGGTACAGGTAACAGGATGCCCTTTAGTTAGGTCCATCTGGGGGTCCCAGGGAAGCCACATCCCCATTGGGAAGCACCAAGCCCATCGGGGCGCCCCTCTCCATTTCCCAGCCAGCTCCAAACTGAAACTTCCTGCGGCCGTCTCACTGAGCCAGTGCTGGCTCCAGGCACCAGCATTTCAAGCAGGTGGTTGGGGCGGCAATCTGCAAGGGGCGGCAGTCTGTGTGTTTTTGCCCCCAAGCAGCACACCAAATTGCCTCCGCAGACGGCAGGGGCACTGGCAGTCCATGTGACGTTAGGGCAGCTCACGCATTTCCGCGGCAGAGGCAATTCAGCAGCAGCTTCTATGTTCCTCTGTCCGCGGCAGCACAGCTTCTGTCTTCCGGCTGAAGACAGAAGCTGCTGCAGAATTGCCGCCTTGGCAGAAACACGCATGACGTCCTAACGGCATACGGACTGCCCCTGCCGTCCGCAGCAGCAATTCGGCATGCTGCTTGGGGCGGCAAAACCAGTAGAGCCGACCCTGCACTCAGCCTCCCCCTGGCTCCTCCCCCAGACTTTATGTCCTTTGTCCAGTTTCCCAGGCAGAGGTGTTACCTGGCCTCCAACCCCCCTCCTGGGTTTTCATGTTACATGCTCAGGTATGCTCCCTTCCCCATTGCAGGCTCCCTTGTAACCTTCCCAGGTCAATACTCCCCACTCAGCATTCAAATAACACATCAAGAATACTCCCACTTCGTCACAGGGCCCCCTCAGGGAGTCCACTCGCTCTGGACCCCCAGGGCCTCTGCCGCCCGAAGGGGCTGATGCAACCCTGTTCTCCAGCCCGGAGTGACTCTCAGCCAGCGTAAAGCAGGAGGGTTTATTGAGCATGGAACCCAGCACAGGAAACTCTCTGACCCTCAGGCCTGGCCTCCCTCAGCCCAGCACATTCCCTGTCTTCCCTGCATCCAGGTCGGCCCTGCCTGCCTCCTCTCTCCAGCACGGACACACCTGCTTCCCAGCTGGGCATCTGATATCACCAGCCCCAGGAATCGCCTCTGTCCATTGTCTTCTCTCCAGGTAAACAGGGTCGTCTGGGCCCCCTCTCCTCTCCGCCCTCCTCTGGCTGGAACCGGCTCGTCAGGTCACTGGCCAGAACCGGCTGTGACTCCTGAGCTGAGCCAGGTCACCAGTCGCTGGGGTCTCCATCCTCCCGGCCATCAGCTGGGTCCTAAGTTCTATCACTGGTCCTCTGTAACAACAAACTCCCTCGTTAAACCAGTAACACCCAGGACACTGAGTCCATGCAAACCATTGGAAAACCACAAACAAAATTCCCCACTTCGTCACATCTCTCCCCCCTTCAAGGTTGAAAGGAGCAGGGTCACTTAGCCAATGACCTGGGGAAGTTCAGGGCCCCCGCCCCGTGATACAGCATCGGCTGTAACATTGGCCCTCCCCTCCCCCTGGCACAGCCCTCTCGACTGCACCCCCCTGGACCAGCAGTGCCCCCTCTTGGTGGGCTTCCACCCAGCTGATACCCCACGGGTTCTGCTTGGCCGCCATTTCCTTCATCTTCAGGCACTGTGCCCCCTTGTGTCCCTTTTGGCCACAGTCATTACATTTCCCACCTTGGAGAGGTCTCAGGTCCCACCTTGGAGAGGTCTCAAGGTGAATCCCCTTTTGAGTCCCCAATGTGGGTCTCCCTCCTGCTGTCCACAGACTCATCTGCCAGTGCCCTTGCACTGCGCAGATCTTTGGGCTTCCAGTCCGCTAGCCACATCTTAAGGTCTGGAGGGCGGATGTCATACAACCCCCCCAGGGGACACATGTCCTCTGTGGTGGTGGCCCCTGCGCCCTTCCCCCACTTGGCAACCTCCTTGTAAGTGGCACCTGAGGTCTTGTGTACACCCTGGAATCGTTTCCTGTACGCCTCGGGGGTCAGTTCAAATTTCAGCAGCAAAGCCTGTTTGAACAGGTCTTAGTCCCCCATCTCAACACCATCCATTTGGCTGAACACCTCTATGGCCTTGGGACCCAGCAGGGAGTCCACTCACTCTGGACTCCCAGGGCCTCTGTCCCCCGAAGGGGTTGATGCAACCCTGTTCTCTAGCCCGGAGTCTCAGCCAACGTAAAACAGGAGGGTTTACTGAGCATGGAACCCAGCACAAGAAACTCTCTGACCCTCAGGCCTGGCCTCCCTCAGCCCAGCACATTCCCCATCTTCCCTGCATCCAGTTCGGCCCTGCCTGCCTCCTCTCTCCAGCCCCAAGACCCCCTGCTTCCCAGCTGGGCATCTGATACCACCAGCCCCAGGAATCGCCTCTGTCCATTGTCTTCTCTCCAGGTAAACAGGGTCACCTGGGCCTCCTCTCCCCTCTTCTGTCTTCTGGCCCCTCTGGCTGGAACCGGCTGGTCAGGTCACCGGGGTCCTCTCTCCGTAGCCCACTGTCGTCCCACTGGCCAGAACAAGCTGTGACTGCTGAGCTGCATCTCCAGGTCATCAGGTCACCAGCCGCTGGGGTGTCCCTCCTCCCAGCCATCGGCTAGGGTCCCAAGTTCCCTCACTGGTCCTCTGTACCAACAAACTCCCTCTCCCCTCCCTCGTTAAACCAGTAACACCCAGGGACACTGAGTCCCACTCCCTCTGCATGCAAACCATTGGAAAACCACGAAAATAAAAAAATCATCCACTTTGTCACACACTTCCTCTCACTGCACCAAGAGTGGCCCCGTGTAGCCCCAGCTGCTATCAGCAGAGAGGCAGGGCCGGGCGCGGGGGATGCAGCTCCCAACCTCGGCCAGTTCAACCCAGTATGGAGCTAACAGGTCTTCTCCCTGTGCTGGGTGAGTGACCCCCCGCAATCCAGCTTCAGCTCCTGCCTCGGCCCCCGCTTCTCCTCTGCCTGCCTCCTTCAGCCCCTGCCTCCTTCCCCTTTCCCCTCTGGCCCCCTACCTTGGCCCCTGTCTCCTTCCCCCTTCCCATCTGCTCTCCTCCTTCTGTCCCTGCCTCCTTCCCCCTTCCCCTCTGCCCCCTACCTTGGCCCCTGCCTTATTCCCTCCCTTCCCCTCTGCCCTCCTCCTTCTGCCCCTGCCTCATTCACTCTCTGCTCTTTCTCTCACTCTACAATTTGTTTCTGTCTTTCTCCTGTCGCCCACTTTCATTCTCTCTCCATCTCTTGCTCCCACTCCCACTCCTCCCCCTTCCCCCCACCCCGGGCCATTCATTCTTGTGTCCCTCTTCCTTCTGCTCTGTTTCTGTCCCCCAAATCAGGACACATGTCGGGTGAGGGCTGTAATTGACTCAGTTTCCCGCAGGTCTTTGTGCCTTGAGCGTGGCTGATATGACGCTGTGGCTCAGCTTGACCAGATTGTGTCTGAGAAACAATAAATAAACCCCACGCGACCACCGCACCCCTCCTCTTTGCCGTGTCGTCCCCTCTGGGTCTGTTCTTTCTCTGCTAGTCACCCTCTGCCCCCCTCCTTTGGCCCCAGCTCATTTTCCCCTTCGGCCCCAGTATCACGCAGGGAGCTGCAGCACGGAGCCTAAGCATGTTGCTTGATGGGGAATTTCCTAGAGCAACAGGCCCCCTCAGGCCAAGCGCTGCCCAGACCCCGGCCGAGATCAGGGCCTCCTTGTGACAGGTGCTGCAAGGACACAGATCAGGGCCCCCCTTGCGAATACAGAGAATAAAACTGACAAGAATCATGTCAGTTTCACCCAGCAGCTGCCAGGGTCTGGGGGCCCTGTCAGGTGCCAGGCGCTGCCCCCATGGCTCCAGGGCCGTCCAGCTCCCAGGCAGGCAGGGGGGAGGCCTGGCCTGGCAGGGCTGCCCCGATCTGCAGGCCTGGGAGCCCAGGATCCCCTGCAGCCTGCCAGGAGCCCGGCCTGCGACCCACTGACAGGCTGTCGAACCTGAGCTGTTCCCAGGCCCAGCTCCAGTGGGACCAGAGCCCAGGTGTCCTGACATCCAGCCCCGACCCATCTGCCAACCGTCCTCCATGTCCAGCCTCAGCCCATCCCCCGACTTTCTCCGTGTCCAGCCTTGGCCCATCCCCGGACCTTCCTCCGTGTCCAGCCCCGGCCCCATCCCCGACCCTCCTCCGTGTCCAGCCCCAGCCCCAGCCCCAGCCCCCGACACTCCTCCGTGTCCAGCTCTGGCCCCATCCCCCGACACTCCTCCATGTTCAGCCCCGGCCCCATCCACCAACTCTTTTTCTTTCCTTCTTTCCCCTTGCTCCCCGTAACGGACCGGGATGGTCTGTAAATCCAGTATCCAGAGTCATTTGCTCCACCCCCCTCGATCCTGCCCCCCATCACCTGTCCCACCCCAGAGCTCTCATCCCCCTCTTGTCTCCTCTCTTACAGCCTGGCTGCAGATCCTCCCCCGGCTGGTGTTGTCCCAGGGGACTGAGGGACCCGGTTCATCCCCTGGTCTGTGCAGGGGGGTCTGTGGGTGTCGTTGTTGGAAGTGGGGACTGGCTGGCTAAAGGGGGGTGGAGAATGGGGCATGGGGCCTTTCCCCTCTAGGGGGCACTGGCTCCCATCTGGTCTCCCCATGGGGGGGGGCTGGCTGAGGGGGGGGCTGTTGTCATCTCTTATCCTCTCCCCCCACTTCCTGTGTCTCCTGACCACAGTCCCTGAGTCGGCTGCTCCCAGGCTGGGGTGGGCGGTGGGGGCCTGGGGCCCTCCCAGCAGAGCCAGACCTGGGCCGAGCAGAGTCTCCTGGGGCTGCTGGGCACAGACAGACCCTGTGGGTCTCCCCATCCCCTGGCCTTCACTTCCCAGCCTCGCCACACGGGGGCCCCCTGAGTCCCCCCTCTGTAGCCAAGGACGGGGCAGGGGGAGCTCGAGGGGGGGCTTTTGGGGCCCTGGGTCTCCAGAGGTGCCAATCATCCCTGGGTCCCTGTGGAGACAAGCAACATGCAGACCATACTGCTTGTCTGGGGGTCACCAGGGCTGATTGAGAGGGAGGGGAAATGGGGGGAAAGAGAGGGGTGGGGTCCCAGCAGGGTTGGGGGGCAGGAGTGGGGTATTGGGTGGAGTCCCAGGAAGGTTAGGGGCCAGGATTGGGTTACTGAGTGGAGTCCCAGGACAGTTAGGGGGAGGGGAAGGGGAGTCTGTGTTACAGACACTCAGAATTTGGGGCTCTGACCCCATCGCTCCCCACTCTGGGGCGAGTGACACCCCCCCTTGCACCCCAGCTATTGCCCTCCTCTTTCGCCACCCTGCTGACAGTCCCTCCTTTCCCAGATTCCCAGCCGCCCACCCTGGTCCCGGATCCCCCAGCCCCCAGCCTGTCTCTGAGCCCCCCTAGCCCAGTGAGGGGGCAGCAGCTCCAGCTGACGTGCTCTGCTCCGAGGGGCTCCGGGGCCCTGGGGTTCATTTTCTATGAGCAACGGAATGGGAGCTGGGAGAGGCTGTGGTCCCAAAGCAATGAGACCTGGGGGATCAGCACGGAGAACAGTGAACTCAGCCGGACTTTCACCTGCTCCTATTGGGTCCAGAGCAGTCCCCCAGGACAGCCCCATTCCCAGTCTCTGCAGAGTAATGCAGTGACCTTGCTCCTGGCAGGTAATGGGAACCGGGGTCCAGATCTCGGCTTTCCTCTTGCTGCAAAAGGAGGGTTAGGAGCCGGGACTCCGGGGTTCTGTCCCCAGCTCTCAGAGGGGAGTGGGCTTTAAGATGGGTTGGAGCATGAAAAGAGGTTGGAAGACAGGACTCCTGGGTTTTAGTCCTGACCATTCCACTGAGTTGGCAGTTGTGTGTCATGCCTCAGTTTCCCCTTTTGTGAAACGGGGATGTAACCATCTGGACTCACCTCCCATAGGGCTCCTGAGGCTTGAATTACATCCCTGCCCTTTGAGCTCCCAAGCGGCGCTTTCCCCTGGGTTGTCAGTGAGAGAGACGGGCGGTGGGAGAAATGGAACCAGAAGGAAGTGGGTTGGGTGTACGTCCCAGGGGAGCGGGTGACCCTCAAGGGTGCGGGGGTGGCTGGGTACAGGTTCTACAGGCAGCCAGGGGGAGTGAAAGCTGACAAGGTCCCCGAGCCATCTGGCAGCGCCTGTTCCCCACCTCTAACCTCTGCTTCCCACCAGTGACATTACACAGTACAGCCACCCCTTCCCCGCCCCACCCTCTGCTGCCCCCTAGTGTGCATTATACAGTACAGCCACCCCTTCCCTATCCCACCCTCTGCTGCCCCCTAGTGCCCATTGTACAGTACAGCCGCCCCTTCCCCACCCCCACCCTCTGCTGCCCCCTAGTGCCCATTATACAGTACAGCCGCCCCTTCCCCGCCCCACACTCTGCTGCCCCCTAGTGCCCATTGTACAATACAGCCGCCCCTTCCCCACCCCCACCCTCTGCTGCCCCCTAGTGCCCATTATACAGTACAGCCGCCCCTTCCCCACCCCCACCCTCTGCTGCCCCCTAGTGCCCATTATACAGTACAGCCGCCCCTTCCCCGCCCCCACCCTCTGCTGCCCCCTAGTGCCCATTATACAGTACAGCCGCCCCTTCCCCGCCCCCACCCTCTGCTGCCCCCTAGTGCCCATTATACAGTACAGCCGCCCCTTCCCCACACTCAGTATATGGTTTCTCTGTTAATGTCTCCCATGTCCTGCTCCTCTCAGATCCCCCTCCCCAGCCAGCGCTGAGTGTGGATCCCCCTTCCAGAGTGGTGAGTGAAGGGCTCCCCCTGCTCATCACCTGCAGGGCCCCTGGGGATGCCAGCGAGAGGAGGTTTCACTTCTACAAGGATGGAGCTGAGATCCTCCCTGGGGACACAGGGTCTGAGATCAGCACCACAGAGCCCAGCATCGGCTCTATGAACTTCTCTGTGCTCAGCATCCTGCGAGCCAGTCCCAGCAACACCGGGGAATTCAGCTGCGAGTACGAGGTGAACATGAGCGGCAGGTGGATCCTGTCCCCCAGGAGCCAGGCTGTGAACGTCACTGTGACAGGTGAGGCCTGTAATCGCACCCCGCAATAACCCCAGTACCCCAACATCTGCTACCCCTGGGAGAGACCCTGGAACCAAGACACACCATGTGTTAGAGGGGTGACAGAACCACACGGGCTCCAAGGGTGCAGTACCTGAGCCTGACACCAGGTGGCAGCATTTCACCAGAGGTGGTACCAAGAGCATCTGGCAGGCAAAAAATCCCCCCTTAAAGGGGACGGTCCAGATTGTCTCCTGCCCTAGCTGAGGTCTGGAGCAGTTAGTGGGTCCCCAGACGCTGCCTCCTCCCTTGTTCCTGGCTGTTAACTCATCCCCTCCTTTTATCAGCCTGGTCTCTGCCCATCCCCTTGGTGGCTGGGTGCGGTGGGGCTGCCACGGCTCTGGCTCTGCTGCTGCTGCTGCTCATCTGCCTCTGCAGGAAGAAGGTGGCAGGTACGTGAAGCGTAGGATGGGGAATGATACCCAGGCGTCCGGGACCGCAGCACAGGGCATTCACCCCTTGGGGCCACTGCAGCTCTCAGTGCCTGTGGGGAATGGGACCCAGGCATGAGAGACAGGAGTGTTCTCCCCTTGGGGTGCCTTCAGCGCTCTCAGCCCCCACAAGGAGTGACATGGGCCAGCAAGAGCCAGTTGCAAAGGACTGTGGGTAACTGGCTACAGCAGGACCACCATGCAAGGGATCATGGGTAGTTGGGTACCACAGGATTCTGATGCAAAGGACTGTGGGTAACTTGGCACAGCAGAGTCCTATACAAAGGATTGTGAGTGATTTGCTTCTGGGGGGAGGGAATACCAGGAATGGGCCAAGACCCAGCCAACTTCAGGTAGGGGACAGGATGGGGGATGGGACCCAGGCATCCAAGAAGCAACACAGTCACCTCACCCCTGGGGGAGCCGTTCAGGTCTCAGACCCAGTGCCGGACAAAATGGGATGGGTCCTAGGCATCCGGGATGGCAGGGTGCTCCGCCTTAGGGAGCACCGCAGCGGGGAAGAGACGGGTATGAGAGACCCTGTGGAATCTCACTTTAATTCAATCTCTTTCCCTTTCTTCCCCAGCTTGCCGCCGGCTCTCCATGTAAGTTCCTCCGGGTCCTCTGGGCCCTCTATGGGGCCAGGAGCCATTTGTCCCTGGGAGGGCAAATCTGTTCCAACGGGTCCCTTGATCCCCAGGGGATAGAACCCAGGAGTCCTGGCTCTCGACCACCACCCCCCCATGTCCCCGCAGTAGGTCAAAATTCTGATTCCCACCAATTCTCTTTTCCTGCACCTCGCAACCCCCTGGTGGTCAAATTGGGAATTGCAGTCACCACTCTCTGGACCCAGCTAATCCCAGCAGTCCCCTCTTGCCACGCTGAGCCCCATATATTCTCTCTCACACACACACACACACACACACACACAAAATTCCCTTCCAGGTCCTACTGGAAGAGAGAGGACCCCCAGTCTGGCTCATTCACACCCTCTAGTGGTGACACCAACACATAGCAGGTCACACAGCTTGAATGGGGGCTGGGCATTGAGCTCAAGTGACAGGGGCTCCAGTCCATGGATCCAGGTGGCCAGGGGAGTCAATCTATAGGGGGAACATGGCACTTAGACAATAAAGGGGGGGATTTCTGTAGCTGTGATGCTATGAATGATATGTGGGGGCTGGGGCCCATGTGGGGCACTAGATGGCTACATGCACCCAGGGGCTGGTCTCAGTGGGAAACACCATGGGAGCAGGGATCGTTTGGAGGTTGGGGGAGACCGGGAGGGATCTCAGGGGAAGATGTGGGGCAGGGAGACCAGGCTGGGGCAGAAGCGGGGGTCAAATAGTGCACAGGACAGGAGGGAGGTTGAGGGGAATCAGGAGGGAGGGTAAGGAAAAGAGAACGAAGGAGGGAACTGGAGTGTGAGTGCAGGGAACGAGTGAAGGGAATGGGGCAAAGACAGGAGAAATCGATGGAGGAAAGGGAATAAATAGAAAAAGGAGGAGAGGAGGAAAATGTGGAGGGAGGAAGGAGAGAGAATGAAGGAGATGGAGGAGGACAAAGAAAATGAATGGCTAGGAAAGGAGGAGAGAAGAGAAAGTGGTGACCCAGCATCCTTTGCATAGGGCATTGAGGGTCATATGGGCTGAGGACAGGGGCCTCCAGCAGCCTCCCACCCCACCACTGAATGTCTGCTTCTGCCTTCACAGGTCAGCCAAGATCTCAGGGCTCAATATGTGTGAGTAACGACTGCTCTGCTCCCACTAGGGTCAGCCCTCCCACCTCCAGGACACCGCTGTCCTCCCCTTTAAGAGGGGGATTTCTAACGGCAATATTGTGGCTTCAGTGGGTTACGATGTTGCCTTTCAATTCATGGGTTTCTCCCCACACAGGCTCAGTGGACAACATCCTACATTGCTCTAAAATGGATCCCCGTACAAAGGCCTTGCACTGAGCACAGCGATCCTGAGACCTTCATAGATTCATAGACTCTAGGACTGGAAGGGACCTCAAGAGGTCATCGAGTCCAGTCCCCTGCCCTCATGGCAGGACCAAATACTGTCTAGACCATCCCTGATAGACATTTATCTAACCTACTCTTAAATATCTCCAGAGATGGAGATTCCACAACCTCCCTAGGCAATTTATTCCAGTGTTAAACTACCTGACAGTTAGGAACTTTTTCCTAATGTCCAACCTAAATCTCCCTTGCTGCAGTTTAAGCCCATTGCTTCTTGTTCTATCATTAGAGGCTAAGGTGAACAAGTTTTCTCCCTCCTCCTGATGACACCCTTTTAGATACCTGAAAACTGCTATCATGTCCCCTCTCAGTCTTCTCTTTTCCAAACTAAATAAACCCAGTTCTTTCAGCCTTCCTTCATAGGTCATGTTCTCAAGACCTTTAATCATTCTTGTTGCTCTTCTCTGGACCCTCTCCAATTTCTCCACATCTTTCTTGAAATGTAGTGCCCAGAACTGGACACAATACTCCAATTGAGGCCTAACCAGTGCAGAGTAGAGCGGAAGAATGACTTCTCGTGTCTTGTTTACAACACACCTGTTAATGCATCCCAGAATCACGTTTGCTTTTTTTGCAACAGTATCACACTGTTGACTCATATTTAGCTTGTGGTCCACTATGACCCCTAGATCTTTCTGCCGTACTCCTTCCTAGACAGTCTCTTCCCAGTCTGTATGTGTGAAACTGATTGTTCCTTCCTAAGTGGAGCACTTTGCATTTGTCTTTATTGAACTTCATCCGGTTTACTTCAGACCATTTCTCCAATTTGTCCAGATCATTCTGAATTTTGACCCTGTCCTCCAAAGCAGTTGCAATCCCTCCCAGTTTGGTATCATCCGCAAACTTAATAAGCGTACTTTCTATGCCAACATCTAAATCATTGATGAAGATATTGAACAGAGCCGGTCCCAAAACAGACCCCTGCGGATCCCCACTTGTTATACCTTTCCAGCAGGATTGGGAGCCATTAATAACTACTCTCTGAGTACGGTTATCCAGCCAGTTATGCACCCACCTTATAATAGCCCCATCTAAATTGTATTTGCCTAGTTTATCGATAAGGATATCATGCGAGACTGTATCAAATGCCTTACTAAAGTCTAGGTATACCACATCCACCGCTTCTCCCTTATCCACAAGACTTGTTATCCTATCAAAGAAAGCCAAGGCCCCAAGGTCCACAGGACTAAGCGCCCTCCTGTTTAATGGCTGTTTCCCCTTCTCTTCGCAGGTGGTGTCGCGGCAGAGACAGAGTAAGTTGCCTCAATTCCAGAGGCCGATACACCTCCACCCCTCAGGGACTGTCTCCATCTCCCTCTCAGGGCTGTCTCTGCCTGCCCAGCCCAACAGACTAGCCCATCCCATAAGAACCTCGTTATTGGTGAGGGGCAAGGGGAACAGCCACCCCAGCCTGGCATCTGATTCGGGTAAATTTTCTAGGTCCCCAACTTCTAACCTATGGTCACTTAATCTGCGGTGCAACACTGCCACCTAGTGTTATGGGGCATCTTCTTCCCAGGCCAAGCTGGTAGGAACTGTGTTGAGAGTGACTAGCTTGGCAGAATTCAGTTTTCATTTTTCTGCAATTTAAATGGATATCATATCAATTGTTATTTTTAAGCGTTTTCCCCTCAATTTTTCCTCTTGCAACTTGTCACAGCCACAGGAAATACTGAGCGGGGCTTAGACTCTAATTATTTAAGGACAGGAGACCAGGGGCGCTCTAGACATTTCGCCGCCCCACGCACGGCGGCATGCCGCAGGGGGCAGGCACTCTGCCGGTCGCCGGTCCTGCGGCTCTGGTGGACCTCCCGCAGGCGTGCCTGTGGAGGGTCCGCTGGTACCGCAGCTTCGGTGGAAGGCTGCCAGCAGAGCGCCTCCCGTGGCATGCCGTCCCAAGCACACCCCTGGAGCCATCCTTGCAGGAGACACTGAGACTCAAAAAGATCAGAGCTTGCGAACCACTAAAACAAATTGCCAATGTCCCATGCCAAAATAGGCAAAGTAAATATCCTTAAAGCAAACTAATCAATTCTCAGGCAGCATTTTTCTTACTCTGCCTATTTGTAAATTTTGATCATCATCAGTGGAAATATTTTTTAAATCCGTTTGTGTGTGTACGGCAAAGTTGACCTTTGCCGACGTTGACCAAGGAAGATCTTTTTCATTTGTAGGTTTGGGAGCATTAGAACATGGAATGAATGAATGAGTATGAGAGGAGATGAATGAGAGAGAGGATGAATGGGAGACAGAACGAAAGAACGAGACTGAGCACATGAATCAATGAAGGAAGGAAGTAGACGAGATGATTGGCAGACAGAGAAGGAAGGGGTGTGTGAAAGAGGGAACCAAAGAGAACAGAAAAGTGATTAAGAGAAAGAAAGAATGAATGAAAGAAAGAAAAAAAGATGATTGAGAGGGAGAGAGAGAGAGAGAGACTCTGATGGAAGGAAGGAAGGAGAAAATGACTGAGTTTGCAATGAGATGGATGAGAAAGAAAGCTGAATGAATCAATGGGAACGGATGACTGCAAAAAAACAAAAACCATAGTAACCTTGACCCAACCACCACACCCACCTACTCTCTCCCCAGTGCCATTCCCCTGATGACCCTGCATCTTCCTGCTCTGGGATCAGAACCCCAGCCCTGCTCCACAGACCCTGCACCACCACTGATGTTTGGTTCTCTCTTTTTCAGACCTGTGTATGTCAACATACCCTTCAGGGCCGGCACAGGTGAGTAACACTCCCAGGTGCCCCCACAGTTGACACATACCTCACTGGTGGGGGACATGAGGTCTGGAACTCTGGGGCAGGGTCCATATGCACCAACTCCAGTGCCTGGAGCACCCATGGGGAAAAATTGGTGGATGCTTAGCACTCACCAGCAGTTTCCCACCCCACCCCAGCTCACCTCTGCCTCCACCTTGTCCTCTGAGCATGCTGCATGCCCGCTTTTTCCCCCTAGCTCCCAGTGCTTCTGCCATGAAAGAGCAGTTTCACACCGCTGGGAGAGAGGGGAGAGGACAGGGAATGTGGTGCACTTGGGGAAGACACAGGGCTGGGGCGGGGATTTGGGGAAGGCGTCCAATAGGGGCAGAGAGGGAGCGGAGTTGGGGCAGGCACTTTGGTGAAGGGGTTGGAATGGGGGCGGAGTGGGGGTGGGGCCAAGGAGGCATGAGCACACACTGGTGCCGGAGAAAGTTGGAGCCTATGGTGGGGTCTCTGGGGCACTTACCCTTTAAGATGGGAATTTCTGACTGCCACACTCTGGCTCCCTTGTGGGTTATTCTAATCTGAGGTTGCCACCTAGTGGTTAAAGATGGGAACCACAGCACAGATGGGCTCCTCTGGGAGACCAGGCTGCAGGGCAGGAGGGATGATCTGTTGTGTGATTAGCTCTGCAGCAATGGAGCCGTGATGGGCAGGTCCAGCTGGTGACCCACAACCAGCCAGCACAGCCCAACAACCCTAGAGGGAAGCATGGAGTGGGTCGAAACCCCCAGGAAAGGGTCAAGAGAGAAGAGGCTGCAGATGCCACAGAAGGGCACAACTCCTCGGTAAGACCCGGAGAGTGCATCCCCCCCTCAAGCCCCACATCCTGATCCCTGCAGCACAGCAACCCCCAGCGCTGTCCTGGGGCATTGGGGTCAGCAATGACTGCATGGGGAGAGCACCCCCTATTGCACCTCCACCCTGCTCCTTGCAACACAGCTCCACCTGTCACGGCATAGGGGTCAGCAGAGACTCCATGGGGAGAGCCCCCCCTTCTGAGCCTCCCATCTTACTCCCCACAGCACAGTGCCCCCTACTGCCACACCGAGGCATTGGGGTCAGCACAGACTGCAGGGAGCGAGATCCCCTTCTACAATCCCCCATCCCACGGCCTGCAGCAGAGCACCCACTAGTGACCCACTGGGGATTGTAGTCTGCACTGAGCAGAGAGTGCCCCCCTCTTGATCCTCCCACCCTGCTCCCTGCAGCACAGCTCCCCCCCCGACCACAGCTGACATGAGGCCCTGTCTTTTCTGTCCTAGGTGAGCACTCCTGTCTATTCCATGGTGACGCCCTCTAGTGCCGTGGCCCAGCAGAGAGGAGGAAAGTACATCTCAGAGGCTGTGGTGTACAGCGAAATCCCCTACTGATCACGGCCTCTGCCACCACCGCATCCGCATCGCACCCCATGCTGAGAACATCTCACATAACGCCCCATCCCCCAACCTTCCCTTCCCTGAGAACTCTGCTAATGGCCACAAACTTCTTTCTGTTGTTTGAATGCAAGGGAGTGGGGGGCTGGCAGCCAGGACTCCTGGGTCCTATCCCAGCTCTGGGAGGGGAGTGGGGTTAGTGGGCTCGAGCAGGGGATGGGGCCGGGAGCCAGGCTCTGTGAAGGGAGTTGGTTAGAGCAGGGAGAGCAGTAATTCCTAACGCTTGGGTTAGTTTCAGCACACGGGTTAGAGGAGGAAGTTTGCATTTTAATCTGTCAAAGAGAAGTGGTTGCAGAACTATGTGAAATAGCCCAGAGGGACCCCACCCCTACGTCTGTTCCAATGCACATTGCACCCTTTTGTTGTGGGAACCTTCGCTTACAATGGGACCCCCTGGATATTATTATTCCTGTTCCTTCGCCGTGGAGTTCTGGGTCGGTGATTTCAAAAATCCTTTAAACAAAATGAAATCAAGTTGGTTTTCATTAAGGGGTTAGATAGGGCAGTGGCCTTCACACACACACACAGGCCACATCTACATTACGGGATAATATTGAATTAGCTAAAATCGGTTTTATAAAACTGATATTATAAATTCGATTTCATGTGGCCAAACTAGGCACAATAATTCGGCGTTGTGCGTCCATGGTCCGAGGCTAACGTCGATTTCTGAAGCGTTGCATTGTGGGTAGCTCTTCCGTAGCTATCCCATAGTTCCCGCAGTCTCCCCCGCCCCTTGGAATTCTGGGTTGATTCATTATTGTCGCGGGTGGTTCTGGGTAAATGTCGTCAGTCATTCCTTCCTCCAGGAAAACATCAGCTGACAATCCTTTCGCGCCATTTTTCCCTGGATTGCCCTGGCAGACGCCATAGCACAGCAACCATAGAGCCCGTTCAGCTTTTTTTTTTTTCGGCACTGTATGTGTACTGGATGCCGCGGACAGAGAGGCGATACTCCAGCGCTACACAGCAGCAATCACTTGTTTTTGCATGATAGCAGAGATGGTTACTGGTTGTTCTGTACCGTCTACTGCTGGAGAAAACTGGCAATGAGATGACGGTTATCTCTCCCCCTCTGTACTGTCCGCTGCTATCATGAGTGCCCCCTGGCTGAAATCGGCCGGGGGCGCAACGCAAAAGCAAAATTGGGATTGACTCACTTGGGACTGAGTCAATCCCTCCCTTATGGTTTCTAAAAATAGAGTCAGTCCTGCCTAGAATAAGGGGCAAGTATATTAGAGGACCAGTGTATCAGAGCACAGCTGCTCCGTGTCAGTATTCACAGGGGGTGACCCTGCAACAACCCCACCCGTTGCTTCCCTCCTCCCCCAACCTTCCTGGGCTACCGTGGCAGTGTCCCCGCCCCCATTTGTGTCATGAAGTTATAAAGAATGCAGGAATAAGAAACAGAGACTTGTTAGTGAGATAAAATGAGGGGGAGGCAGCCTCCCGGGGCTATGACAGTCCAGTCAGTACAGAATCTTTTCTTTACACAGGAAAGGGAGGGGGCTGATTGAAGCTCAGCCCCCAGTTGCTATGATGAAGACGGTTACCAGCCGTTCTGTACCATCTACTGGGAGTAACTGGGAGTCATTCCCATTTTTACCCAGGTGCCCCCGGCCAGCCTCACCTGAGGCCAGCCAGGAGCACTCACGGGCTGATGGCAACAACACATATCAGTCATATTGCACCGTCTACCACCAGAGAGGGGGAGAGGAGCGGATACTGCTCTTCACTGCTGCAGCATCACGTCTACCAGCAGCATTCAGTACACACAGGGTGACACTGAAAGAAGTCAAGAAATGATTTCTTTCCCTTTTCTTTCACGTGGTGGGCGGGGGGGAACTGAGGAGCTATTCCCTGAACCACGCCAGACACTGTGTTTGAACCTACAGACATTGGGAGCTCAGCCAAGAATGCAAATACTTTTCAGAGACTGCTGTGGACTGTGGGATAGCTGGAGTCCTCAGTACCCCCTCCATCCATGAACGTCCATTTGAGTCTCTGGCTTCCCGTTACACTTGTCACGCAGCGCTGTGTATCCTGGAGATTTTTTTTCAAACGCTTTGGCATTTCGTGTTCTGTAACGGAGCTCTGATACAACAGATTTGTCTCCCCATACAGCGATCAGATCTAGTATCTCCCGTACAGTCCATGCTGGAGCTCTTTTTGGATTTGAGACTGCATCGCCACCCGTGCTGATCAGAGCTCCACGCTGGGCAAACAGGAAATGTAATTCAAAAGTTTGCGGGGCTTTTTCCTGTTTACCTGCCCACTGCATCCGAGTTCAGATTGCTGTCCAGAGCGGTCAGTGGTGCACTGTGGGATACCACCCGGAGGCCAATAACGTCGATTTCCGTCCACGCTAACCGTAATCCGATATGTTAATATCGAATTTAGCGCTACTCCTCTCGTCGGGGTGGAGTACAGAAATCGATTTAAAGAGCCCTTTATATCGATATAAAGGGCGTTGTAGTGTGGACGGGTACAGCGTTAAATTGATTTAATGCTCTTTTAATAGATTTAAATGCGTAGTGTAGACCAGGCCACACACACACAGATATCCCCTCGTCGGGGGCACAAGGGAGGGACACACACATATACACATATGGCTGGAGGACAGCCTGCAAGCAAGAGATCTATGCAACATCCCCAGCATCAGAAGAGCATCCAACACTGGGATACGTTAATCAAGCCACTAAAATGCAGCCAGCTCTGGGGTGAGGACTGACTGCTCTTTACACAGTTAGCACTACCCCTCCAAAGGGATCTTCACCCAGGGCTGAAATGCAGCCACTTCCGGGGGATGGTTTAACAGCAGTTTTGCAGCATCAGGGCAAACGCTGCAGAAGTGGATCTTGCCCCCAGCACCAAAATGCAGCCACTTCTAGGGTGGAAGGTGGCAACTCTTGAAGAGCTGCTTGGCAGAGATGTTCAGGAGATGAGGGCCTGGAGAAACCTGGGTCCAACTGAGGCTTCAATCTGAGGGAGGCAAAATGAGTCGTGAAAACGCCAAGAGATCTGTCATAACCACAAGCAGTGAATGGAGTATTTCATTTTAAACCAGACAGCACAGCGCCCCCTAGTGCCACGCTGGGAAATTGGGGTCAACATTGACTGCAGGGTGAGAACACTCCCTCCTGAGCCCCTACCCTGCTCCCTACAGCACAGCGCCTCCTAGAGCCACACTCGGGGATTGAGGTCAGCACCAACTCTGAAGGGACAGCGCCTCCTACAGGCTCCCCTGCCCTGCTCCTGGCAGCACTATAGAGATCTCCCCTCTGAGCACTGACATCACTCATGTGTCTCTCCCATACAAGTTGGGATTGGACCATAGCATGGGAGGCTACACGAGTCTGCATTGCTACTGGCCTGCATGGGGTCCGCAGGAGGGTCATAGGCCAAGCAGGGGAGTCTGGACTCAGATCTGACGCATTCCTCAGATCGCCAGCTCGAAGCCTCTCTGAGTTTCCTCAATTGCTCATAGCAGAGAACTTATCCACTTTCTTATAACTGAATCTCTCCTATTGTGTTGCCTGGAAGTGGCTTCTCCGGTGGCCAAAAGAGAAGGATGCTGTGATGCAGGACTCCTGGGTTCAATTTCCTTCCTTCCACTGAGTTGTGTGCCTCGGTTTCCCCAGTTTATAAGTGGGGGATCATGCTTCTGTTACATGGGGATGTTCACATTCCAAACTGCACTGAGATCAAAGATGTGGCGGGGGCACCTGTCATAAGTAGATAGGTAAGGGTTAATTTTCTTTTACCTGTAAAGGGTGAAAAAGGGGGAACCAAACACCTGACCAGAGGACCAATCAGAGAACTGGATTTTTTAAAAGTCAGGGGCGGGAATTGGGTAATCTGGGTCTTTGTTGTTTTCCTCGGCTGTGAGTAAACAAGTTTCTCTCTAACTCCAATCTTCTTTCTAATATTCTACTAAAAGTCTGTGAGTACAAAAGGAAACAAAGTCATCGGCTGTGATGTGCTTTGATTTGTATTTACTGTGTGTTGATTTGCTGGACTGTTTTAAATTGGCTATTTTTTAAATCAGACTGGTTATTCATATTTTCTTATAAGCAAGAGCCTGTATTGATCATTAATGCAGTATTATTGTTCTGTATCTTCTTTCTTTTTTATATAAAGTTTTCTTTTTAAACTTGTGGAAGTTTCTTTCCTAGGGAGGCAAAAGGGAAAAGCCCAGGCTGTGGGTTAGTTTCTTATTGTCCCCAGGGCGGGAACAGGCTACAGGGAAAGAGAGAAGGGATCCCTTTAGTTTCCCTGTGTTTGAAGCTGTCTCTTTGGAGAGAAAGGAGACAGGGCTTTCTTGGTATTTTGATGTAAAGAAGATTGCATCTTTCCCTCAGGCTGTTCAGAGAGAAGGGAAGGGACCGGAGATAATTCCCTTGCCCGTGGACTCAGGCTTCTGAGTCTTGGGGGTGGTCTTTCCAGGGGAAGTTGGGGAGGCCAGAGAGGGGGTCCCCCAAGGAGTATTTGGGGAACCCGGGCTGATAAGAGCCATAATCTTATCTGGTGGCAGCGAGATAGATCCAAGCTGGGTACAAGCTTGGGGGAGGTTCACAGTAAGCACCCAGATTTTGTACGCTAAAGTCCAGATTTGGGACAGACGTTTACTACAGCACCAAAGGATGAAATCTCACCACCCATTGCCTTTTCACCCTGCAGAGGAACTATTTCCCTTGAGCTCCTCGAGGCAGGGCTGCAAGGTGGTGACGGTGCAGCGCGGGGGCGGGTGGGTCTATTACTCATCTCTGCAACCACAATGGCGCCAGCTGTTTGTCTGTGGCTGTGAGGCTCGCTGCGTCGGCTGGCTCCCCTGGGTTGCTGCGTCCTGCAGTTTCCAAGGCCAGGGCAGTGGCTAGGTTGCTATTGGCACCCACCCCAATGCAGCGGGCCTGGGCATCCTGCCCTGTGTGTGATTACGGGGTCAACGTACACCCCACGCTGGGTCTCCTTCCTGCTCAGAGACACACACACATACAGTTATGGCTACTGCATTGGTGTCCCCCCACAAACACACCTGTGTAGCCGGCATGGAGTGGCAGGTCTGTGTGATCCTGAACGCTGACCTTCCCCAGCCAGAGCCAGAAGCAGGCAAAGCAGGGTCCTCTGGACACAATGAGATCTTCCTGCAGATTTCAAATGGGTTGATGGGCCATTTGCTCCAACCCACCTCTCCCTATAGTCTCTTCCCCACAGTGCCACACCTGCCCCTTCTCCCCAGCCCTCTCACTCCCTTTACCTGATCCCCTCCTTGCTAAACCCACCATCATCCCCAAAATAGCCATGCCATCAGCTGCCATCCCACTGATCTCTCCGCTTGGGGTGTCCTACCCCTTTCCCTGGTCTGTGGCCGCCTGCTCTATTTCAATCCATGGCCAGCCATTTAGGCCCAGCTGAAAAGGACAGATGTAGTGGGGTAGGGGATACCAGTTATTGGACCAACTGCTGTTGGTGAGACACAGGCATTCATGCCACAGCGAGGTCATCAGGTCACTGAAGAAACCTTCATCTGGGTTAGTGTAACGGGGTCAGCACCCACCTCTCGCGAGTGCCCCCGCTCGTTGGGTGGGTCCGTGGTCTTTAAACCAATCCCAGCCCTGCCTTCGGGCCGTACCCCCACAGCTTCCTCCCTCCAAGTGATGGCTTTGCCCTCTTAGTCTGTTTTGGCCCCAGTTTTCAGCTGGGCCTCCTGACAGTTCAGTCCCCTTCTGGGGGATTCCTGATGTCCAGTTGTAGGCCCTTCCCCAGTGACCTACAGGAGGGCTTGGGCACACCCACTGCTCCAGGCCCAGCCTTCACCACACCTTACCCTTAGCTCTGGCCTCTTCTAACCTGAGGCCCAGTAGCAGCCAGGAGCTCTGCCTTGCTCCCCCAGCCCCTACGAGCACCGGGCTGTCCATCGTGCTGCAGTTCCCTCACCCAGCCACACCACCCATGCGCCTCCAGCTCTAGCAAGGAGCTGCACTGGCTCTGTAGCTCCTTTTTATATGGCCCTGCTGGGCATTGATTGGCTGCTTCCCCTGCAGCCACTCTACCCTGCTTGGAGGACCTCTGCACTGCTCCTTACCTGGGACGAGTCTGGCAGGACACTGAGGGCTCTAGCAGGGGGCCTCTGGGCTAGTCCAGCCCATCACATTTAGTTAGAAGCATCAGGGTGGTTCCCGGGTCTGCTAGTTGCTCACAGCAGCTGTTAGACCATAACGACGGCCAGACTGGGTCAGGCCAATGGTCCATCTAACCCGCTATCCTGTCTCTGACAGTGCCAGAGCTTCATAAGGAAGGAACAGACCAGGGCAATTTATCCTGCGATCCATCCCCTGTCATCCAGTCCCAGCTCCCGGCAGACAGAAGTTTAGTACACACAGAGCACAGGGCTGGGTCCCGGACCATCTTGAACCCAGTTTTACTTTTGGCCTTCACAGCATCCCCAAGTTCCACTGGTTGTCAGTGCGTTGGGTGAAGAAGTATTTCCTTCTGTTTGTTTCAAACCTCTTGCCTGTTCATTTCATTGGGCAACCCCTCACCCTTGTAAATAACCCTTCCCAATTCAGCTTCTCCACACCCTTCATGACTTTACAGACCTCAGTCATATCCTCTCCCCCCTTAGTCACCTCTCTTCTAAGCTGAACGGTCCCAGTCTTTGTGGCCTGCCCCCTGTTCTGTCTGGATTTATATCCGTCTCCAACTGTGACAAAGGGGGTAATTTTTGGCAATGTTTTCATGATGCTGGCACGTGCCTCAATTTTCCCTCTGGACTTGACAGTCATACCCAGTGGAAGGGGAAAAGGGGGAAGGCAGCTATAAGGCAGTTAACTGCCAAGTGTCCCTGCAAATCCTGGCTCAGGTGCATCGCTCCCCGAAGGGTGGACAAGCCTTTACCGGGCGTCTCTCTCATCTACCATTGCTGGGTAGAGCTTAGGAGGTGAAGAGGGAAGGCTGGGGTGCAGAGGCTCAATCCATGTGGCAGGGAGATTGTGTGGCCGACCCTGATTACGTGTGGTCCCCTCAGGGGTCTGGCACATGGAAGAGGTTCCTCCAAATGACTGTTGAGAAGCTGGGGGTAGCCCCAAGCCTGGGAGTCGGTGGCACAAGCCCAGGGAGCCCCTTGGCATCCTTTCAGCTGGGCCCAGGGTGCCCAGCAGATCCATGATGTGCAGGCGGAAATCAATCCAGCCCCATGTCACCACTGGGGATTATTTCCACAAGCCTTTGCAGAAGGGGCCCTGCCCCATGCAGGCTCACAGGGGATGGCAGAGCCGCTCGGATGTGGCTGGTGCCCTGAATCACTTCCTGCCACACCAGAGGGGCTGAGAGGTGACATGGGCTCAGGCCGCTGTTCCCTGCCTGCGTCTCTTCGGTGGCATTGGCAGAGGATGGGGCCAGGGGCTGAGCCAAGAATCCAGCTCCTCACCCAGCGGAACCAGCTCGGCATGGCACCAGCTCTCCTCTTGGCACTTGTTAGCTGACCTCCCCATGTCCTGAGCAGCCCATCCCCATAACCCCCATCCCTCCCCCTCCAGATTCTCCCCCATCCGGGTCCCATGCAGGCCACAGTGATGCCTCCCCTTCCAGCAGGGTAAGAGCTGGCAAGTGTGAAAACTTGGGGCATTGGGAGGGTATAGTTGCTTATATAAGGCCAAGCCCCTAACATCGCTTTGGCTATTAAAGAGTCTGGTGGGGTTACTGTAGTCTAGCTATATACCCGAATGCACTGTTGGCCCTTAACACTGTGGTTTGCCATCTTGGCGCAGCTGTGTGAGGCCCAGCCCCTCCATGCAGCTGCATTTCCAGAATCCTCTTTGGGGTCTGCACAGCAGCCTCGCTGGAGAACAGGGCCGGGGGCAGTTGCGCAGCAGCAAAAGGAGCAGAACATCAGGTGGCCCTACGCCGGCAACTCCTCTGGTGTGAATATCGCCCCTAGCCCTGCCTCCAGCACAGTCCTCCGGCAGGGCTGCCTACAGACCCCAGAAAGGAGATGCTGACACAGCTGCATGGACAGGCTGGGGGCGGTACAACCACACCAGAGGAGCTGGCCGTGAGACCACTGCTCCCAGCAGATGTTGGGGTTCTCAGAGCAGGATCTACAGCACGACCGGTGAAGGGGAAAACAGTCCACAGAGCCTGAGCTCTCCACCCCTCCCGGACCGTAGCAGAAAGGTGCCCACCTTCTGGCAGTGACTCATGACCAGCCACCCAACAATCCCAGAGGATTGAATCTGTGCGAGGCTCCCCACCGGTTTAACCCTTTCCCCCTACAGGGCAGGGGCAAAGTCAAGGGGTTCACCCCCAACACCTCAGGACACTGTGATGGAAAATGAGCATCTCTGGTCTCCACCAGGAGCGTTCTGCCCAGTCCCTGGCTGCAGAGGGGCGGACTCAGGGGGCCCCATATGGCGAGGCTGGAAGCACGGGTCAGGAGATGGAGAGACCCACAGGGTCTGTCTGTGCCCAGCAGCCCCAGGCGAGAGTCTGCTCACCCAGGCCCCTGCCCCAGGCTGGGAACAGCCCACGCAAGGTCTGTGGTGAGAGCAGCCAGCTCCAGTGAGAGACAGGAAGAGGGGGAGGGGACAAGAGGCAGCAACAGCCTATCCCCCCACACACACACATACACCCAGCCAGCAACTCCCCCACCCAGGGGCCCTATGGGAGCCAGCCCCCTCTAGAGGGGAAACGCCCCGTGCCCACTTCCCACCCCTTGAGTCAGCCAGGCCCTCCCCTTCCAACAACACGCTCAGACCCCCGTTCACAGACCAGGGGATGATCTGCAGCCAGGCTGTAAGAGAGGAGACAAGAAGGGGGTGAGAGCTCCAGTGTGGGACGGGTGATGGGGGGCAGGATTGAGGGGTGTGGGGCAAATGACTCCGAATTGGATTTACAGACCATCCCAGTCTGTTACGGGGAGCAAGGGGAAAGAAAGAAAGAAAGAAAGAAAGAAAGAAAGAAAGAAAGAAAGAAAGAAAGAAAGAAAGAAAGAAAGAAAGAAAGTTAGTTAGTTAGTTAGTTAGTTTGTCACAGAGTCGCTGGGGCGATGCTCTGGAACTGCTCCCTGTGAAGATATTCAGGACTCAGGGGGAACCTCCTCTCTCTGACACTGTCTCCAGGGCAAGAAGCTTACACAGCTTTGACCTTCCTGGGTCTGACCTCGGAGCATTCAGCAGCCCCTGCCCCACCAAGCGCTTCCCACAGAGTTCAGCTGAGCCGGCTGCAGGCTCTGGGCGCCTGGTGCTGTACTTTCCCCTCTAGGGGGTGCTGGCTCCACCCCTCAACAACAAGCCCCACCCCTAACTTCACACCATGTCCCATGTATCTCTGAACCCCGCCAATATCAGGTCCCACCCTGGAGCTGGGGTATCAGGGTCACCCCTGACTGGGATGGGGCAGCCACGTGCCCCTGCCCCCAACACAGACAGCCCCCCGCCCCCCTGAGCGAGCCAGTCCCTGCCCTGGGGCCCCCCTTAGAGGGGACAGTACAGGGGCAACTAGCAGCAGGTCTCCTCCCCAGCACCAGGCGCCCAGAGCCTGCAGCCAGCTCAGCTGAACTCTGTGGCTTGAGGTCGGCTTT
This sequence comes from Aldabrachelys gigantea, assembly GCA_026122505.1. Taxonomy (NCBI): domain Eukaryota; kingdom Metazoa; phylum Chordata; order Testudines; family Testudinidae; genus Aldabrachelys; species Aldabrachelys gigantea. Next base: position 25,177 of record JALNIE010000041.1, on the reverse strand, counting down.
CAGCTCAGCCGCGGCCGGGTCACTGCTCCAGTAACAGCCACATCCCCTTAGCCCGGCCTCAGCATGTCCCCAGGATGGAGACTGCACCGGCCACAGTCTGGCTGGCCCCTGGGCCCCAAACAGCAGCTCCTGGAAACGCTGCAGGAAGTGGAGAGAGGGGCTGGACTGAGACCCTGCCCGGCGCTTCAGGGCGAAGGGCTGGGGAGGCTCAGCAGGGGGCGCCGTGCTGTGGAGAGTGTGGTAGAGGGCTCAGCAGGGGGCAGTTTCCCCCTGGAGTCAGTGCTGCCCTCAGTGCCACAGTGTGGCACTAGGGGGTGCTGCCTGTTACCCTTGAATGAGGGGGCCCTAGGCAGTGTCACTCTGCGGCTGTTCCCCAGCTGCCCCACCCCAAAACTGGCTGCATCTTAGCCCCAGGTGGGCCATCACGGGTGGCGTTATGTGTGACTGTTCCCCAGCCGCCCCACCCCAAAACTGGCTGCATCTTAGCCCCAGGTGGGCCATCACATGTGGCGTTATGTGTGGCTGTCCCCTAGCCGCCCCACCCCAGAGCTAACTGCATTTCCAGGATACATGATGCAACAGGATTGTTCCCTTCCCCCAACCACCCACAAAGGCCTCTCTGCTCTTACTGGTGCTGTCAGCGCAAGCAGTGCAGAGGGGCTGGTAGCTGCAAGGCATGCTGGGAGCCCCAAGGCTGGGCCGTGGTCGGCATGGCTCTGAGACCGCAGCGCTTGACACCTCAGTGCTGGGCCGGGGCGGTGGCTGCGTCCCTCTGCATTTTGCTACACTGGGGCCCTGACTGCAGTCAGCAGAGAGGCAGTCTCATCCAGTTCAACCCAGTATGGAGCTAACTGGCCTTCTCCCAGTGCTGGGTGAGTAACCCCCCACCACCTGGCTTCAGCCCCTGCTTTGGTTCCCCCTTCCCCTCTGCCCCTCTCCTTTGGTCCCTGCCTCATTCCCCCCTTCCCCTCTGCCTCCTCCTTTGGCCCCTGCCTTGTTCCCCCCTTCCCCTCCGCCCTCCTCTTTCAGCCCCTGCCTCATTTGTTCTCTGCTCTGTCTCACTCTGCAAATTGTCTTTGTCCTCTGCCCCCCACTTTCATTCTCTCTCTCCACCTCTTCCTCGCACTCACACTCCTCCCTGCACCCTGACCCATTCACTCTTTCTCTGTGTCCTCTTCCTTCTGCTCGCTTTCTGTCCCCCAAACTAGGACTGGGTGAGGGCTGCAGAATGACTCTCTTTCCTGGGATCTTCACGCTTTGAGTGTTGCTGATAAGACTCTAAGAAGCTTGACCGGATTGTGTCCACAAAACAATAACTAAATCCCACACAACCTCCGCACGCCTCCTCTTTCCTGTCTCATCCCCTCTGTGTCTGTTCTTTCTCTCCCAGTCACCCTCTGCCTCGCTCCTTTGGCCCGTCTCCTTCCCTCTGTATCTGTTCTTTCTCTCCTTTTGTCACAGAGTCACTAGGGCGATGCTCTGGAATTGCTCCCTACCAAGCTATTCAGGACTCTGGGGGAGCCTCCTCTCTCGGAGCAGCTTTGACCTTCCTGGGTCTGACTTCGGAGCATTCAGCATCCCTGTCCCCCCGGGCGCGTCCCGCAGCGAGTCCGCCCAGGCGGGGTCCTGGGGGAGCCAGAGGGCCCTGCCCCCTGACTCTGCAGTCAGATGTGACTTTCAGCCAGTGTAAAACAGAAGGTTTATCAGTTGACAGGAACACAGCGTAGAACAGAGCTTGTTAGCACAGAAATCAGTGACTTTCAGCCGAGTCCATTTTGGGGGAAAGGGAGCTCATAACCAGGGCTCAGGTCCTTCCCCTGTGCCCCAAGCCAGCCGAGACTGACCCGCTTCCAGCTGCCTGGCGCCTGCTGTGATGGGTTGGATCACAGAAACCCCCTTGGGAACTGCCACCTGATGTGCTGAGTCCACCTCTGAGCCCATTTTTCCTGCAGCTTGGGACTTCAGTGCCCTGCCTGGTTGTGCCAGACCCGCTAGCCTGCTGCAACACCGACCCAGGTCTGAACCACGTCCCCGGAAAGCTGCAGGCTTAACTGAAAACAGCTTAAGTGCTCCTGTCTCCAGCACCCAGATACTCAGGTCCCAATGAGATTCAAATCAGTGGTTTGAGCATTGGCCTGCTAAATCCAGAGTTGTGAGTTCAGTCCTTGAGGGGGCCACTTAGGGATCTGGGGCAAAATCAGTACTTGGTTCTGGTAGGGAAGACAGGGGGCTGGAGTTGATGACCTTTCAAGGTCCCCTCCAGGTCTAGGAGATAGGATATCTCCGTTAATTATTAAATCTGTTTTACTCTGTATAAAACTTATACAGGGTAAACGCATAAATTGTTCACCCTCTATAACACTAATAGAGACATATGCACAGCTGTTTGTTCCCCCAGGTATTAATACTTGCTCTGGGTTAATTAATAAGTAAAAAGTGATTTTATTAAACATAAAAAGTAGGATTTAAGTGGTTCCAAGTAATGACAGACAGATCAAAGTAAATTGCAAAACAAAACAAAATAAAATAAAATACGCAAATCTAAGCCTAATACAGTAAGAAAGTGATTACAGATTAAATCTCACCCTCAAAGATGTTCCAGTAAGTTTCTTTTACAGACTAGACTTCCTTCTAGTCTGGGTCCAGCAATCACTCACACCCCTGTAGATACTCTTGTTTCTGTTTCTTTCAAGCATCTCTTTGGGGTGGATAAACTATCTCTGGAGCCAGCTGAAGACAAAATGGAGGGGTCTCCCACAGCTTTATATAGTTTCTGTCTTGTGGGTGGAAACCCCTCCCTCCCCTGTGTGGAATCCCCTCTACAAGATGGACTTTTGGAGTCGCATGGGCAAGTCACATGTCCATGCACGACTTAGTTTTCTACAGGAACGTTCCCAGGAAAGTTCAGATGTGGATTGGTGTCTATCAAGGTCCCTTGTTCGCCAAGTACTTCCATTTACTTGAATATGATCGCATTTACCTTAGGTCCTTTCTACAGCAAACACTTTGAATACAAGCATAGAGTCAACACTCATAACTTCAGATATAAAAATTGTACACGCATACGAACAGGATGAATACATTCAGTAGATCATAACCTTTGCAGAGATATGTTACATGGCATATGTAGCATAAAACCTATTCCAGTTATGCCATATTTACACTCATAATCATATTTCTATAGAGCATTATGGGATGCAATGTCACACCTGCCCTGCCCATTGCTCCTCCTCTGGCCTTTGTCTTCCTGGGCCAGAGTCACCTGGTCACACCCCCTCCTGGGTCTCAGGTTACAAAGGGGCAGCTATAGCATCTGTGTAGGCAGCTGGGGCAGCCTCCAGAAGAATCACACGCCCCTATTCCCACCACCTAGACATTGGTGCAACACACAGAGAAACTGAGGCACACACAGCATTCATGCAAAATAGCAGGACGCACACAGCATAACAAGGGAAAATCCCCACTTCATCACATCTCTCCCCCCTTCAAGAGCGAACTGAGCAGGGTCACTTCAGCCAGTGAGCTGGGGAAGTTCAGGCCTCCCTCTCTGGGACAAAGCATCAGCCATAACATTTGCTCTCCCCTTAATGTGGACCACCTCCATCTCATACTCCTGAGAGAACAGACTCCACCTTAGGGGCTTGGCATTGGCCCCTCTCCTCTGGTGCAGCCATGGCAGGGCGAGTCATCCGGGTACACAGTGAAGAGCCACCCAAAGAGATCTGGCTGCAGCCATTTAGGAGCCCACTCCATGGCCAGGAATTCCTTCTCTATGGCCACATAGCCCTGCTCCCAGGGCAGCAGCTTCCTGCTCAGGTACACAATGGGGTGTTTCTCCCCCTTTGCATTGGTCTGCCTCACCACCGCAGCCAGCCCTGTGTCTTGTCAAACTCTGGGTTTCCCAGCACCGGGCCCTCGACCAGATCCTCCTTCAGTGCCCAGAGAGCCCCCTGGCACTGCCCAGTCCAGACCAGCTTGTCTGGCTTACCCTTCCCGCGCAGCTCAATGATGGGGGCTGACACAGAGCTAAAGTGGGGCACAAACCTCTGGTTCTGCCACACCTCCCAGTAAAGGCCTGGGCCTGTTTCTTAGTCTGGGGAGCAGCCCAGGCTCTGATCGCCCCCAGCTTGGCTGGCTCTGGCTTTAGGCAGCTGCTCCCCACCTTGTGGCCCAGGTATGACACCTCTGCCATTCCCATCTTGCATGTCCCAGCTTTTACAGTCAGCCCTGCATCCTGGAGGTGACTCAGACCCCTCTTGGGACACCTGGCCCTCCCAGGTCTGGCTAATGACGCAAATATCATCAATGTACGGTACGGTAAAATTCTCCTTTCCCTCAGTAACTGATCCACCTGGTGCTAGTAGGTGACCAGGGCCTCCTTGAGGTCAAAAGGTAGGCCCAGGGATTTGTACAGCCCCAGAGGGGTGACAAAAGCAGGTTTCAACCTGGCACCTGGATCCAAAGGCACCTGCCAGTAGCCTTTGGTGAAATCTCTGGTCATGGGGTACCAAGTTCCCCCCACCGCCAAATTGTCTAGGATCTCATCAGGCCTAGGTATCAGCAGGCACCAGACACAGTGATGGCATTGAGCTTCCAATAGGCCGACAGAATCAGATTGACCCATCTTTCCTTGGGACCAGCCCCAGGGCTGGTGGGTGGCTGACTCACCCCTAAAGCCAGCAGGTCTCTGACCTTTCCCTCCAGGGCCTGGGCTGTGTTTCCAGTTACTCTGAATGGGGATCACTTGATGGGAGGGCCGGCTCCCGGCTCCACCCAGTGGACAGCTCGGTTAGTAAGCCCAGGCTCGTTGGAAAACAGCTGTCGCTACCAATGCAGCGTCTCTCTGATCACTGTCTGCTGGGCAGAGGTTAGCTGGTCAGAGAGGGGAATTGATTCCAGCAAGGGGCCGGCTCCTGTCTCGGGGAAAAGACCCACCGGGGGATCTTCCCCCTTCTCCCACTGGCCCCACATGCCCAGTACCAGCCTCTCCCTGTCAGTGTTTGGTTCCATCACGTTGACCTGGTCCCCTCAGTGGCTGTGAGCCTAGCTGGGCAGTTCCAGCACTTTGTTCTCCTCATCCAGCTGCTTGATGACCTTGAAGGGCCCATCCCAGGCAGCTTGCGGCTTATTGTTCCTCACCGGGATGAGAACCCTCAGCTGGTCCCTGGTGCCATAGGCTGAGCAGTTGTACCAAACCCTCTGCCTCCTTTGGGCCCTGGCTAGGTTCTCCCTGGCTGGATCCATGAACTCAGCGAGCTTTTCCCAATAAGTCAGCACATGCTCCACCACTGATTCTCCATCGGGGGAGCCTTCCCCTCCCACCCGTCCCTCCCCAAGCCCAGGGCCACCTTCGGAAAAGGCTCCTCTATGACAGGCAGGTGTCCCAAGGCTGCTTTGCCCTTGTCCCGGCCCATTTGCTCCTCTGGACAAGGCAGCCCTGGCAGCTGTCCCAGCCAGCTGCGGTTCCCCACGCTCAGCTGGGGTCTCCGATCCTCCTGGACTCAGCTTCGCCCCTGCTGTCCCAGTGAGGGCAGGCAGAGAGCCCGCTGCTTTGCTCACAGCACCAGAGCCAGCAGCCACCCCCCTGTGTGCAGGGTGGTGGGGAGCATCTCTCTGTCCCACCCAGCCCCAGGGCTCTGGTTACAGGCAGGCAGGTGTCCTGAGCCCTGCAGCTCCTCCCACCTCCCGCTTCCGGTCAGCCAGGTCATCTGCATTTTCACTGACAGCTTCAGTCTCAGCTGATTGGTTCCCTGGATTCAGATTCAAACCCTCGGCCTTTACAGGAGCAGAGACACAGTCACCCCCCAACAGGACCTCACAGCCGATATCCTGGAGAACCTCAATGACCAGCCAGCCCAACCCCTCCTGCATCTGCACAGGGATCCGGGCCATAGACAGAGCAAGGGGCTTCACCCCTTGGAGCTTCGCCTAGGTCACCCAGCCCCTCAGCATCTGGTGAGGCCGCACCACCCAGGGCCTGACAACACTTCTCTCTGTCCCAGGGTCTCGCCACCCCAGGAATGTCTCACCATTGACCATCACCTTCCGCTCCGACTGGGGGTCCGAGGGGCCTGAGCCCAGCAGATTCCATGCAGACATATATGCTGGGGCCAGGAGTGGGAGCCAGTCGGCCACCCCGCCCATCTGGCTAAAGAGCTGTATGGCCTGGGACCCAGGAAGGGGGCTAGATACCGGAGCCTTTCCGCAGGGCCAGTCTGGTTCCAATTGCCAGCTTCCCGAAGGCCGTGAGATGGGCATCTATAGCCCCTGCCCCCTCCTTAACCTGGGGAAGAAACTTAGTGTCATAAGAACATAAGAACTGGGTGAGACCAAAGGGGAAACCCCCACTTCATCACACCTCGTCACTCTCTGAACCCCTCCTTCGGTCCTGTCTTGCCCCTTCTCTGTCTGTTCTTTCTCTCCTAGTCACCCTCTACACCCCTCCTTCGGCCCCTATCTCCTTCCCTCTGTGTCTGTTCTTTCTCCTCTTGTCACCCACCCAACCGTTCTCTGTGTCCATCCCCTACCCATCCCACTCCCATCCCCCCACCCTTCTCTGAGTCCAGCCCCGGCCCATCCTCCAACCCTCCGTCTCCAGCCCCCGCCCCATCCCCCGAACCTCCTCCATGTCCAGCCTTGGCCCCATCTGCCGACTCTCCTCCACATCTAGCCCCACCTCCCTCTGCCAAACCCCCTCCGTGTCCAGCCATGACCCATCTACGGACCCCTCACCATGTCCAGCCCCGGCATCCACTGAATCAATCTCTCTTTATTTCTTTCCCCTCCTCCCCATAACACAAGGGGATAGATTATAAATCCAGTATCCAGAGTCCTTTGCCCCACACCCCTCACTCCTGGGCCTTATCACCTATCCCACCACAGAGCTCTCACCCCCCTCTTGTCTCCTCTCTTACAGCCTGGCTGCAGATCCTCCCCCGGCTGGTGTCCTCCAACAGGAATGAGGGACTCGGTTCATCCCCTGGTCTGTGCAGGGGGGTCTGTGGGTGTCGTTGTTGGAAGGGGGGACTGGCTGGCTCAGGGGGGTAGGGAACAGGGCATGGGGCCTTTCCTCTCTAGCGGGCACCAGCTCCAATATGACCCCATGGGGAGAATGGGTTGACTGGGGGGTGCCATCTCTTGTCCTCTCCCCTCATTTCTCGTGTCTCCCTCGAGCTGTCTGTTCTGACCACAGCCCCTGAATTGCCTCCTTCTCTGGGACTCCCAGGTCGTGGGGTGGGGTGGGATGGGGAGTTGGGGAGGGGGCTGGGGCCCTCCCAGCAGAGCCAGGCCTGGGATGAGCAGACTTTCTCTTGGGGACGCTGGGCACAGACAGACCCTGGGGGGTCTCTCCATCCCTCAGCCTGGGGGAGCCATGCCAGGACTGTGGGCTGTGGCACTAACTGGTGCTGGGCTGTCGCCACTGGACCTGGCACCACCCGCAGGCCCTGAGTTCAAAGCCCATCCGGGACGAAGGATCCCCTGGGAGCCAGGTGGGGGGCTGGGGTGGAGAGCTGGGACACTGAGTGGAGATCCAGCATGACCCTGCCAGCTGGGATTGGGGTGTCTGCCTTGGATTTAACCTCTGCCCACGCCCCCTCTGTGCCTATAGATCTAACCCCACATCCTGCTCCCCCCCGCTCCAGGCTCCTCTGTGCCTGAGGAAACCTTACGGCCAACTCTGCGGCTGCACCCGCCAGGTCCCCGGTACCTCGCTGGATCCTCCGTCACCCTGACGTGCTCAGCCCCTCTGCAGGCCAGGCGGCTGGGATTCTGGTTCTTCCGCGGTATATCGTCCGTGCGCACTCTAGAGGCCACCCCCCAGGCCTCCCACAGCTACCAGATCCCCCAGCTCCGTCTGGAGCACACCGGCGCCTACACCTGCAAGTACTGGGTAGAGCAGGACAGCCAGGAGAGCCCATCCCCCGAGAGCCACCCTGTCTCCATCACAGTGACCGGTGAGGCCCCCTTCTCCTGGCATGTGGGACAAAGGGGCTGGGAGGTCTCTTCTGGGGTCTCTCATTCCCACACGCACAAGTGCCCTAGATAAATGGTGGGGCTGCAGACGACAGACACCCCCCAAAACCTGCCGGTACCCTCCCTTCCTCTCCAGTCCCCAGTGGCAGCAGGTGGTACTGCAGCCCCCAGCCCCACCAAGACCCCCCAGTGGCAGCAGGTGGTACTGCAGCCCCCAGCCCCACCAAGACCCCCCAGTGGCAGCAGGTGGTAGGGCAGCCCCAGTCCAACCAGGACCCCCAGTGGCAGCAGGTGGTACTGCCGCCCCCAGCCCCACTAGCATCCCCCAGTGGCAGCAGAAGGTACTGCATCCCCAACCCCTCCAGGGACCCCCAGTGGCAGCAGGCGGTACTGCATCCCCAGCCCCACCAGGCCCTCCCCAGTGGCAGCAGGTGGTACTGCATCCCCAGCCCCACCAGGATTTCCCAGATGTCAGCTGAAGGTACTGCAGGCCACAGCCCTTCTAGGGTCCCCCCAGTGGCAACAGGCGGTACTGCAGCCCCCAGCCATAGTGGGACGTTGGGGGTGGTGAGGGATGATCGGTTCTGTGGATTACCTGCCGTGTGCTGTTTCCCAGTCTGGGGGGAGCGCAGCAGGCATGGGAACATAGCTGGTTTTATCACTGTTTTCAGGATCTCACCAGCCCCTTTTTCTCTCCCCCTCTGCCTCTGTTCCAGGCCCCCTGCCACGCCCCACACTCTCTCTGGGCTCTCAGTACCCTGTGTATTACCAGGGGGAGCAGGTTAACCTCAGCTGCTCAGCTCCCCGTGGTGAGGCAGTGACAGGATACAGGTTCTACAGGGGAAGAGGGGACCAGACCCCGGAGGAGCTCCCGTCTCCCAGCAGGGCAGCCTGGCTGGAGCTCAGGGCCGAGATGGGGAATCAGGGCCCCTACACGTGCCAGTACTGGAGAAATGAGGCTGGGCAGGAGATCCCATCCACCGAGAGTAACAAGGTCTATATAACCGTGCAGGGTGAGTACCCTCTGGCCGGGTATAAAAGGCTGTTTGTTACCCTCGTCCAGGGCAGACAGGGCTGGGGGGGCCAATCCAAAGGGAGGGAAGAGAGGAGGCCTGACCGGCTCAGCGAGGCTGATCTGGATCCTGGTGGGGCCCAGTGATTATCCCAGCAGGTGCCTCATACCAAATCTTAGACCTGGGAACCGGGGCCTGGCCCAACAGTCTGGGCCCCACAGCCTGCCCCAATGATGCTCAGGTTCTGAAGTCTCCCCCACAATTCACTTCTGAGCAGCATTCAGCTCCCACCAGCTATTGCTCTCCGCCAGCCCCCAGCACTGCATCCTGCTGCCCCCCAGTGTGGCTGGTGCTCCCAGCCCAGTGGGATGCTGCCCCCCAAGTGCAGCGATTGAGTGCTGGTGTCGGGGGCACAGGCCGAGTGTAAAGGGGTTTACAGGACTGTTGCTTGGAGACACAGGGGGTGAGGGGTCAGACTTAATGTGGGGGCCATTGGCTCTTGACCAGGTATTTCTCATTCTGGACTCTCCCTCATTTCCTATCCCCCTGTGATCTCCTCTCTCCTCATCCCAGCCCCCCCGGCAGCCCCCACACTCTCCCTGCACCCGCCACACCCACTCTATCTCCCAGGGGAGCGTGTGACCCTCAGGTGCTCAGCTCCAGGGGACAACAAGCTGCAGGGATACAGGTTCTACGGGGAACAGGAGAGGCTGATCCATAACGAGGTCCCTGCCCCGGTTGGGGGCATCGGGCTGGAGATCGAGGCCGAAATGGGGAAAGCCGGGGTGTATACCTGTGCCTACTGGACCCTGCGATCCGGGCGACATATCCTGTCAGAGAGAAGCCAGCCAGTGTCCCTATCAATGCGAGGTGAGGCCTCTTTCCCTGGTGGTGATGAAATAGGGGATATCATCTCCTATGGGGTCTCTCTCCACTACCCTGAATCCCCCATTCCCTGCAAACCTCACCCCCATCCTGACACCCATCCACCTGGCTCCCTCTGCCCCCCCTCCATATGCATGGAAAGTCATCCCCCTTGCCCCAAGGCAGCAGGTAGTCCCACCCGCTGCAGTTCTGAACCGAACCTCTTCCCCCCTCTCGCCAGCAGGAGCCACTTTCTCTGCTGGACCCTCTTTGTGCTCCCTGTCCAGGTGGGAGTTCTGCCTAGTGATTAGAGCCCCAGGCTGGGGCTTGGCAGACCTAGGATCTGCTCCATGCTCAGCTGCATCACATCCCCCCTATAAAATGAGGACAACGCCCCAATCTTCCATGTACAGTGCTGAGAGCTCCCTGGCTGGACACCGAGGGCGAAGGATTGTTCTCCCTTTCAACCCCCCTGGCAGCTCCATCCCCCTCCTTGAGCCTCCTCCACCCTGTGTACCTCCCTGGGAAGTCTGTCCCATCCACATGTTCCCCTAAACAGGGGGGCGCCGGTGGCTGCCAGATTCTGGTTCTCTGGGGACGGGGGATGGAGGATCTCATCTGGGAGCAGCGATGCCCGTGCCCTGAGCCTAATGGGGCTGGAGGACTAAGGGGTGTACACCTGTGCATACTGGATACGCCCCACTGGGTGCAGATCCAGTTCCCGGACAGCCACCCTGCCTCCATCGCTGTCACAGCTGAGCTCCTTGTGCCCCCTCCAACTCCTGGGACATGGATTATGGGGAGATCCCCACTCCAGGGCTCCGGCTGGGGGTATGGCTCTGGGGTGGAGCCAGGGATGAGGGGTTTGGGGTGCAGAAGAGGGCTGAGGGCTAGGGCTTGGGTGTTGGAGTGGGTTTGGGGTCTGGGGTCCCGACAACACTTACTGCAGCTCCCCGAAATTGACCACCAAGTCCCTGCAACCCCAGAGCAGGCCAGGTCTGGGGGGAAGGTGACCCCATCTGGCTCCCAGGGGTTGGCAGAGCTCAGCTGGAAGCCTGACTCCTGTTCTGGGCACACGTCTTGGGAAGATGCCGGATCCCAGCAGGAGCTGGGACAGGGAAGGGCTGGGGGGGTGCCAAGGGGCATGGAGAGCCAGGCCCACCAGAGGGGAGTGGGGGAGCTGGACTGGTTCACCCCAATCGCCAGCCGAGCAGGGTCTGATGGTGTCGTAACCACAGTGGGGAGGGGGGCTGTGCGATGGCAGCCAAAGGAGGCAAGAGAACAAAGGGGATGAGATGAGCCGGGCTGGGCTCACTGGAGGCTGGCCGGGGGAGGTTTCTGACCACTGTGGGTGGGATGCCTGGACCACCTCTGGCAAGAGGTAGGAAGGTAAATACCTGCTGTCCCCAGCTCCCCCTTGGGCTGCTTGGAGACCATATGCGGCAAGAGGCTGAGATTGAGGCACATTTTCCCCCCCAGATTTCCCTAGGAAGCCCTCGGTGTTCCTATCTCCGGACTATCCAGCCTATGTGGCTGGAGACAAAGTGAAAATTAACTGCTTGGCTCCCCCGGCTACCTCCCCAGTGCAGTACGGGTTTTACCAGAACAGGACACTCCTAGGATCCCTGCCAGGAAAGGATTCATCTTGGCAGACGGATCTTCAAGCCAACACCACCAGAAACGCCACCCGGTCCTTCTCCTGCACCTACGTAAAGCTGATCCAGGGGAGGAAAGTGCCCTCCTATGCCAGCGACCCCGTCTCCGTCTCCGTGATCCCAGCACCGGGTGCCCCGTCCCTGCGGCTCATCCCGCCCCTCCCACTCTACATGACGGGGGAGACGGTGACGGCCGAGTGCATGGTCCCTGCTGGGCTCTACGTCCCGGGGGCCCACTGGGTGCTGAGAGATGGGGAGGCACTTCGAGAGCAGCCGGGGCCCCAGTTACCCCTGAACGTCACCCCCAGCGACAGCGGGACCTACCGGTGTGGGTACAGCACAGAGCTCCATGGGCGCCACCTCCGCTCACCCTCCAGCGACCCGGTGACATTGACTGTGACTGGTACGGACCCCCACAGTCCCTGTTCTACATTATAGACAGTCCCCCGCCCCCCGCTGCCTTACTGCCCATTGTACAGTACAGCCGCCCCTCTCCCCACCCCCACCCTCTGCTGCCCCCTAGCACCCATTATACAGTACAGCCGCCCCTTCCCCACCCCCACCCTCTGCTGCCCCCTAGTGCCCATTATACAGTACAGCTGCCCCTTCCCCACCCCCACCCTCTGCTGCCCCCTAGTGCCCATTATACAGTACAGCCGCCCCTTCCCCACCCCCGCCCTCTGCTGCCCCCTAGTGCCCATTATACAGTACAGCCGCCCCTCCTTGCCCCCACCCTCTGCTGCCCCCTAGCGCCCATTGTACAGTACAGCCGCCCCTTCCCCGCCCCCACCCTCTGCTGCCCCCTAGTGCCCATTATACACTACAGCCGCCCCTTCCCCACACTCAGTGTATAGTTTCTCTGTTGACCTCTGTCCTGTCCTGCTCCTCTCAGATCCCCCTCCCCAGCCAGCGCTGAGTGTGGATCCCCCGTCCGGAGTGGTGAGTGAAGGGCTCCCCCTGCTCATCACCTGCATGGCCCCCAGGGACGCCAGCGAGAGGAGGTTTCACTTCTACAAGGATGGAGCTGAGATCCTCCCTGGGGACACAGGGTCTGAGATCAGCACCACAGAGCCCAGCATCGGCTCTATGAACTTCTCTGTGCTCAGCATCCTGCGAGCCGGTCCCAGCAACACCGGGGAATTCAGCTGCGAGTACGAGGTGAACATGAGCGGCAGGTGGATCCTATCCCCCAGAAGCCAGGCTGTGAACGTCACTGTGACAGGTGAGGCCTGTAATCGCACCCCACAATAACCCCAGTACCCCAACATCTGCTACCCCTGGGAGAGACCCTGGAACCAACACACACCATGTGTTAGAGGGGTGACAGAACCACACGGGGCTCCAAGGGTGCAGTACCTGAGCCTGACACCAGGAGGCAGCATTTCACCACAGGCGGTACGAAGAGCATCTGGCAGGCAAAAAAATCCCACCTTAAAGGGGAGGGTCCAGATTGTCCCCTGCCCTAGCAGGGGTGTGGAGCAGTTAATGGGTCCCCAGATGCTGCCCCCTCCCTTGTTCCTGGCTGTTAACTCATCCCCTCCTTTTACCAGCCTGGTCTCTGCCCGTCCCCCTGGTGGCTGGGTGCAGTGGGGTTGCTTCGGCTCTGGCTCTGCTGCTGCTGCTCATCTGCCTCTGCAGGAAGAAGGCAGGTGCGTGAGGCGTAGGATGAATGGGACCCAGGCGCCCGGGACAGCAGCACAGGGCATTCACCCCTTGGGGCCACTGCAGCTCTCAGTGCCTGTGGGGAATGGGACCCAGGCATGAGAGACAGGAGTCTTCTCACCTAGGGGCGCCTTCAGCGCTCTCAGCCCCAACAAGGAGTGACATGGGCCAGCAAGAGCCAGTTGCAAAGGACTGTGGGTAACTGGCTACGGCAGGACCACCATGCAAGGGATCATGGGTAGTTGGGTACCACAGGACTCTGGTGCAAAGGACTGTAGGTAACTTGGCACAGCAGACTCCTATACAAAGGATTGTGAGTGATTGGCTTTGTGGGGAGGGAATACTAGGAATGGGCTGAGACCCAGCCAACTTTGGGTGGAGGGCAGGATGGGGGATGGGACCCAGGCATCCAAGAAGCAGCACAGTCACCTCAGCCCTGGGGGAGCCGTTCATGTCCCAGACCCAGGAGCAGAGAAACTGGGAGCGGGGATGGGACCCAAGTGTACAGGATGGCAGGGTGCTCTCCCTTAGGGGGCACCACAGCTGGGGAGAAATTCCATGGAATCTCACTTTAATTCAGTCTCTTTCCCTTCCTTCCCTAGCTACCCACCGGCTCTCCATGTAAGTTCCTCCAGGTTCCCAGACCCCTCTGTGAGGCCGGGAGCCATTTGTCCCAGGGAGGCAGCTCTGTTCCATCAGGTCCCTCGATCCCCTGGGGATAGAGCCCAGGAGTCCTGGCTCCCGACCTGCTCCCCCACTTGCAGGGCAAAATTCTCTGATTACTCCCCATTCTATCCTCCTGCACCTCGCAACCGCCTGGTGGTCACATTGGGAATTGCAGCCACCACCCCCTGGGCCCAGCTAATCCCAGCAGAGCCCCCGCACCAGGTCAAGCCCCATATTGACCCGTGTAACAAACAGCCTTTGGCGGGACACTACTGAGTATCTATTCAGGACAAATTGCTTAGAGCGGGCAGTCACAGCCCAAGGCTGGGGGTTCTTCACTGTTAAGGCACACCAAACCAGCCAGACAGAGGAATTCGGTTTTACCCCACTGGCTGACCAGAGGTCATACAAGCAATTCTCTCAAGATACTCCAGTTCCCTTGTATCACCACCAGCACCATTCGCTATGGGGATGAATGGTTATGAAAACCAATACCCCAGTAAAAGAAAAACGGTTCTCCCGATCCCAAAGGACCAAGCCCCAGACCCACATCAGTATACAAATCAGATCTTACCCACAAATCATGCTGTTGCCAATCCTTTACAATCTAAAAATCTAAAGGTTTAGTCATAAAAAGAAAGAAATCTAGATAAGAGTTAAAATTAGGTAAATGGATTCAGATACTTACAACAATTGCAAAGTTCTTAGCTCAGGCTTGTTGGGATTACTGCTGATTTAAACCAATCAAATCTCTGGAGCACAAACATCTCAGTTTGGATGAGTCATTCAGTCCTTTGTTCAGAGCTTCAGTTTCTAGCAAAGTCCCTCCAGAGATCAGAAGCAGGACTGAAGACAAAATGGAGGGGTTTCCAGGGCCTTTTATGTTTTCTGGAAGGAAACCCTTTTGTAGTTACTGTGGAAAATCACAGCAGCAAGATGGAGGTTGGAGTCACATGGGCAGGTCACATGTCCATGCAGGACTCTGTTTGCAGGCTGTCGCCATTGTTCACATGTTAGTTTAAACGTTCCCAGGAACACTGGGAGGAGCAGGGATCATTTGGAGGGTGGGGAAGACAAGGGTGGATCTCAGGGAGAGATGGGGGGCAGGGAGACCAGGCTAGGACAGAAGGGGGTCAAATAGTGCACAGGACAGGAGGGACTGGGGGTGGGAATCAGTAGCGAGGGTAAGGAAAAGAGAATGAAGGAGGGAACTGGAGTATGACTGAGGGGAACAAGCAAAGGGAATGAGCGGAAGACAGGAGAAATTGATGGAGGAAAAGGAATAAAGAGAGAAAAGAGGAGAAGAGGAAAAGGGGGAGGGAGGAAGGAGCGAGAATGAAGGAGATGGAGGAGGACAAAGAGGATAAACGACTAGGAAAGGAGGAGAGGAGAGAAAGTGGCGACACAGAATCCTTTGCAGCAGCATGGGGCACCGGGGGGTTGTATGGGATGACCAGTCCCCATCCCCATAGAGGGAGGGGCCCCCAGCAGCTTCCCGCCCCACCACTGACCCTCCACTTCTCCCTTCACAGGTCAGCTGACATCTCTGGGGTCAATACATGTGAGTAACGACTGCCCCACCCCCATTGGGGGCAGGCCACCCACATCCAGGGCCTTGGGTGCCCAACCCAGCATCGCTGGGCACTGGCGGGGGAGGCACCATAAGCCTTCTCCTTTAAGAGGGGGATTTCTGACTGCCGCACTCTGGCTTCAGAGGGTTACGATGTTGCCTTTCAAGTGGTGGGTTTCTCCCCCCACAGGCTCAGTGCACAACATCCTACCTTGCTTTAAAATGGTTCCTCGTTCAAACGCCTCACACTGAGCACAGCGATCCTGACATCTTCGCTTTCGGTTGAGGTCCCAAGATCCACAGGACCAAGCGCCCTCCTGTTTAATGGCTGTTTCGCCTTCTGTTCACAGGTGGTGTCGCAGCAGAGTCACAGTAAGTTGCCCCAATACCAGAGGCCGATACACCCCTACCCCTCAGGGACTGGCTCTGTCTGTCCCCAGCAGGGCTGTCCATGCCCAGCCACCCCAACAGGCTGGTCCTCCCATAAGAGCCTTGTTATTGGCGAGGGACAAGGGGAACGGCCACCCCAGCCCGGCATCTGATCCGGGTAAATTTCCTCGGTCCCCAACATCTAACCTATTGTCATGTAATCTGCAGTGCAACACTGCCACCTAGTGTTATGGGGCATCTTCTCCCCTAGGCCATGCTGATAGGAACTGTGCTAAGAGTGACTAGGTTTGGCAGAATTTGGTTTTCATTTTTGTGCAGTATAAATGGATAATATCAGTGGATATTTTAAGCGTTTCCCCCACCACCACCACCATTATTCCTCTTCAAATTCTCACAGCTGCAGGAAATTCTGAGTGGAGCTTAGACTCTAATTCTTTAAGGACAGGAGACTCGGAGATTCAAAAAGATCAGAGCTTCCTAACCACTAAAACAAACTGCCAACGTCCCATGTCAAAATAGGCAGAGTAAATATCCTTAAAGCAAACTAATCAATTCTCAGGCAGCATTTTTCTTACTTTGCCGATTTGTAAATTTTGATCATCATCAATGGAAATATTTAAGGCCGTTTGTATGTGTATGGCAAAGTTGACCTTTGCTGATGTTGACCAAGGAAAAATCTAATGCTCCCAAGCCTACAATTGAAAGAGAGAACATGGAATGAATGAATGAATGAGTTTGAGAGGAGATTAATGAGAGAGAGGATGCATGGGAGTCTAACAATGCTGGTTCTGGTGGGACCCAACTGAGAGGGCCAGTTCAGGACAAATTGCTTAAAACAGGGCAGTCACAGCCCAAGGCTGGGGTTTCTCCACCTCTAAGCCAAACCAAACCAACCAGACCAAGAGGACTTTGATTTCACCCCACTGGCTAACCACAAGTCACGCAAGCAATTCCTTTAGACACTCCAGTTTCCCAGTATCACCACCACTGCCACTCGTTATGGGGACAAATGGTTATGAAAACCAATACCCCAGTAAAAGAAAAAAGGCTCTCCTGATCCCAAAGGATCAAGCCCCAGACCCAGGTCAATATACAAGTTAGATCTTACCCACAAATCACACTGTTGCCAATCCTTTAGAATCTAAAGGTTTATTCATAAAAGGAAAAAGATAGAGATGAGAGCTAGAATTGGTTAAATGGAATCAATCACATATAGTAATGGCAAAGTTCTTGGTTCAGACTTGTAGCAGTGTTAGAATAAACTGCAGGTTCAAATCAAGTCTCTGGAGTAAATCCACATCTGGGAGGGTCATTCAGTACTTTGTGGAGAGCTTCCTTGTCGCAAAGTCCCTCCAGAGGTAAGAAGCAGGACTGAAGACCAGATGGAGATGAGGCATCAGCCTTTTATAGGCTTTTCCATGTGTAAGAACCTCTTTGTTCTTACTGTGGAAAATTACAGCAAAATGGAGTCTGGAGTCACATGGGCAAGTCCCTGCATACTTTGCTGAGTTACGAGGTGTATCTGCCTTCTCTCAATGGGTCAGTTGTGTAGCTGATGGTCCTTAATGGGTCATCAAGCAGGCTAGGCAGAGCCAATACCAACTTGTCTGGGATGTCACCCAGAAGCACAACATAAGTTTGAAATACAGACAGTATAGAACCAATATTCATAACTTCAACTACAAAAATGATACACACATAGACACCATAATTATAACCAGCAAACCATAACCTTGTCTTAGACACCTCATTTGACCCCCTCTATACAAGATTTGGTGCCACTACAGGACTTTGGTTGCAACCATGTTCTATATGGTCCCAGATTATGTCAATAACGTCACAGAGAGACAGAAGGAAAGAACGAGACTAAAAGAGCGGATGAATCAATGAAGAAAGGAAGCAGAAGAGATGACTGGGAGACAGAAGGAAGGGGTGTGCGACAGAGGAAAGCAAAGAGAATAGAAAAGTGATTATAAGAAAGACTGAAAGAAAAAGAGATGATTGAGAGAGAGACAGAATAAAGGAAGGAAGGAGAATGAATGACCAAGTTTGCTAAGAGATGAATGAGAAAGAAAGATGAATGAATGGGAATGGATGATTGCAAAAAAACAAAAGCTATAGCAACCTTGACACAACCACCACACCCACCTACTCTAGCCCCAGTACCATTCCCCCAATGACCCTACATCTTCCTGCCCTGGGATCAGAACCCTGAGCCCTGCACAGCAGACCCTGCGCCACCACTGATGCTTGGTTCTCTCTCTCTTTCAGGCCCCTGTATGTCAACATACCCTTCAGGGCCGGCACAGGTGAGTAACACTCCCAGGTGCCCCCACAGGTGACAGAGACACATACCCCACTGGTGGGAGACATGGGGTCTGGAACCCTGGAGTGGGGTCTCTGGGGCACTTCCCCTTTAAGAGGGAAATTTCTGACTGCCACACTCTGGCTTCCTTCTGGGAAACTCTAATGTGAGAGGTTTCAGATAATGTATCCGCAAAAAGAACAGGAGTACTTGTGGCACCTTAGAGACTAAAATTTTTTGAGCATAAGCTTCCGTGGGCTACAGCCCACTTCATCGGATGCATAGAGTGGAACATATGAGGAGATATATATACACATACAGAGAACGTGAGAAGGTGGGAGTTGCCCTACCAACTCTAAGAAGCTAATTAATTATGATAAGTTATTGTCAGCAGGAGAAAAAAACTTTTGTAGTGATAAGCAAGATAGTCCATTTAAGACAGTTTGACAAGAAAGTGTGATGTTTAGATGCTGCTTGTATTATTAGAACTGGGAGCACTGGCTGTTGGGAGTCTGAAAGGACAGGGAACAGGAAGGAGGGGGAGGAGTTGAGGAGGCAGAGTGAGAGTTACAGAGGGTGCAGCAGCAGCTTGGTGAAGAGGTTTCCACTGTGAAAATAAAGTTCTGTTGACGCTTGTTAGTACCTTGCCTGGTTGATACAACAAAAAGTGTGAGGATACTTAACATGGGGAAATAGATTTGATGTGTGTAATGGCTCAGCCTTCCCAGTCTCTATTTAAGCCTAAGTTGATAGTATCTGGTTTGTATATTAATTCAAGTTCAGCAGTTTCTCGTTGGAGTCTGTTTCTGAAGCTTTTCTGTTGTGAAATTGCCACCTTTAAATCTGTTACTGAGTGACCAGAGAGGTTGAGTGTTCTACTGGTTTTTTTTATGATTCCTGATGTCAGATTTGTGTCCATTTATTCTTTTGCTTAGAGACTGTCCGGTTTGGCCAAGGTACATGGCAGAGGGGCATTGCTGGCACACGATGGCGTATATCACATTAGTAGATGTGCAGGTGAATGAGTCCCTGATGGTGTGGCTGGTGTGATTGGGTCCTGTGATGGTGTCGCTAGAGTAGATATGGGGACAGAGCAGGCAATGGGGTTTGTTACAGGGATTGGTTCCTGGGTTAGCGTTTCTGTGGTGTGGTGTGTAGTTGCTGGTGAGTATTTGCTTCAGGTTGTGGGGCTGTCTGTAAGCGAGGACTGGCCTGAATCCCAAGGTCTGTGAGAGTGAGGGATCGTCCTTCAGGATAGGTTGTAGATCCTTGAAGATGCGCTGGAGAGGTTTTAGTGTGGGGTGATAGGTGACGGCTAGTGGTGTTCTGTTATTTTCTTTGTTGGGCCTGCCTTGTAGGATGTGACTTCTGGGTACTCGTCTGGCTCTGTCAATCTATTTTTTCACTTCAGCAGCTGGGTATTGTAGTTTTAACAATGCTTGATAGAGAGCTTGTAGGTGCTTGTCTCTGTCTGACGGATTGGAGCAAATGTGGTTGTATCTTAGAGCTTGGCTGTAGACAATGGATTGTGTGATGCGTCCTGGATGGAAGCTGGAGGCATGTAGGTAAGTATAGAGGTCAGTGGGTTTCCAGAGGTCAGTGGGTTTCCAGTATAGGGTGGTGTTTGTGTGACCATCGCTTATTAGCACAGTAGTGTCCAGGAAATGGACTGCTTGCATGGATTGATCTAGGGCTGAGGTTGATGGTGGGATGGAAATTGTTGAAATCCTGGTGCAATTCCTCAAGGGCTTCTTTTCCATGAGTCCAGATGATGATGTCATCAGCGTAGCGCAAGTAGAGTAGGGGCGTTAGGGAACGAGAGCGAAGGAAGCGTTGTTCTAAGTCAGCCATAAAAACGTTGGCGTCCTGTGGGGCCATGCAGTACCCATAGCAGTGCCGCTAATTTGAAGGTATATATTGTCCCCACATGTGAAATAGTTGTGGGTGAGGACAAAGTCACAAAGTTCAGCCACCAGGTTCTTTTTTCTAATGTGAGATTGCCTCCTAGTGGTTAAAGATGGGAACCACAGCACAGAGGAGATATTTGCCCTCTGGGATCTCATGGAAGACCAGGCGCAGGGCAGGAGGATGATCTGTTGTGTGATTAGCTCTGCAGCAATGGAGCCGTGATGGGCAGCTCCAGCCGATGACCCACAACCAGCCAGCTTGGCTCAACATCCCTGCAGGGAAGCCCGGAGTGGGTCGAAACCCCCAGGAAAAGAGCAAGAGAGAAGAGGATGCAGATGCCAGGATAGGGTGCAGCTCCTTGGTAAGACCAGGAGAGAGCACCGCCCCTCTGAGCCTCTCATCCTGCTCCCTGCAGCACAGCAACCGCCAGCACTGTCCTGGGGCATTGGGGTCAGCAATGACTGCGTGGGGAGAGCGCCCCCTATTGCACCTCCACCCTGCTCCTTGCAACACAGCTCCACCTGTCACTGCATAGGGGTCAGCATAGACTCCAAAAGGGAGATCCCCCTCTTCTGAGCCTCCCATCCTGCTCCACACTGCACAGTGCCCCCTACTGCCACACCGAGGCATTGGGGTCAGCAAAGACTGCAGGGGGTGAGATCCCCTACTACAATCCCCCATCTCACGACCTGCAGCAGAGCACCCCCTAGTGTCCCACTGGGGGATTGTGATCTGGACTGAGCAGAGAGTGCCCCCTCCTGAGCCTCCCACCCTGCTCCCTGCAGCACAGCCCCCCTAGCTGACATGAGGCCCTGTCTTTTCTGTCCTAGGTAAGCAATCCCGTCTATTCAACGCTGACTCTCTCTAGCGCTGTGGCCCAGCAGAGAGGAGGAAAGTACGTCTCGGAGGATGTGGTGTACAGCGAAATCCCCTACTGATCATGGCCTCTGCCACCACCCCGTCAACCCCACTGAGAACACCTTTTGTAATGCCCCATCCCCCAGACTGATCCCTTCTCTGCAAAACCCGCTAACAGCCACAGACTTCTTCCTGGTGTACTCTGAATGCAAGGAAGTGCGGGGCTGGCAGCCAGGACTCCTGGGTCCTATCCCAGCTCTGAGAGGGGAGTGGGGTTAGTGGGTTTGAACAGGGGATGGGGCTGGGAGCCAGGCTCTGTGAAGGGAGTTGGTTAGAGCAGGGAGAGCGGTAATTCCTAACGCTTGGGTTAGTTTCAGCACATGGGTTAGATGAGGGAGTTTAGGTTTTAATCTGTCAAAGAGAAGCGGTTGCAGAACTATGTGAAATAGCCCAGAGGGATCCCACCCCTACGTCTGTTCCAATGCATGTTGCACCCTTTTGTTGTGGGAACCTTCGCTTACAATGGCACCCCCTGGATATTATTACTCCTGTTCCTTCGCCGCCGTGGAGTTCTGGGGCGGCGTTTTCAAAACTCCTTTAAACAAAATGAAATCAAGTTGGTTTTCATTAAGGGGATAGATAGGGCAGTGGCCTTGACACACACACAGATCTCTTCCCCTCCAGTAGGGGGCAGAAGGGAGGGACACATACACACACACACACACACACACACACACACACACACACACACGCACACGCACACGGCTGGAGGACAGCCTGCAAGAGATCTATGCAACATCCCCAGCATCAGAAGAGCTTCCCATACTGGGATACATTGTTCAAATCACTGAAATGCAGCCAGCTCTGGGGTGAGGACTGACCACTTTTTAACACAGTTTGTGCTACCCCTCCAAAGGGGCTGAAACCAGGGGCTGAAACGCAACCCATTCTGGGGGATGGTTTGACAGCAGTTTAGCAGCCTCAGTGAATACGCTGCAGAAGGGGATCTCGCCCCCCAGCACCAAAATGCAGCCACTTCTAGGGTGGAAGGTGGCAGCTCTTGAAGAGCTGCCCGGCAGAGCTGTTTGGGGGATGGGGGCCTGGAGAAACCTAGGTCCAACTGAGGCTGCAATTCAAGGGAGACAAAATGAGTCGTGAAAACGCCAAGGGATCTGGGATGACCACAAGCAGTGAACGAAGGAGTATTTCATTTCAAACCAGACAGCACAGCACCCCCTAGTGCCATGCTGGGGAATTGGGGTCACCATTGACTGCAGGGTGAGAACACCCCTTCCTGAGCCCCAGCCCTGCTCCCTACAGCACAGCGCCTCCTAGAGCCTCGCTTGGGGATTGAGGTCAGCACCGACTCCAAAAGGACAGCGCCCCCTACGGGCTCCCCTGCCCTGCTCCTGGCAGCGCTATAGAGATCTCCCCTCCGAGCACTGATGTCACCCATGTGTCTCTCCCATATGAGGTGGGATTGGACCACAGCACGGGAGGCTACACCAGTGTGCGTTGCTCCTGGCCTGCATGGGGTCTGCAGGAGGGTCATAGGCTGAGCAGTGGCCAAAAGAGGAGGAAGTTGGGATGCGGAACTCCTGGGTTCAGTTTTTCCCCTTCCACTGGGTTGTGTACCTCAGTTTCCCCAATTTCTAAACTGGGGATCACGCTTCTGTCACACAGGGATTGTCACAGCTGCAAACTGCACTGAGATGCTCAAATCAAAGATGGGGGGAGGGGCAAAAGATTAAATCTCACCATCCATTGCCCTGTTCACACTGTGGAGGAATTACTTCACTTCAGCTCCTCGAGGCAGGGCTGCAAGGGAGAGAGGGGTGTCTATTACTCATCTCTGCAACCGCAATGGCACCAGCTGTTTCTCTGCGGCTGCGAGGCTCCCTGCGTCGGCTGGCTCCCCCGAGCTGCTGTGCCCTGCGGTTTCCAAGGGCAGGGCGGTGGCTGGGTTTCTATTGGCACCCGCCCCAATGCACTGGGTCTGTGCGTCCTGTCCTCCGTGTGATTACGGGATCAACGCACACCCTATGCTGGATTTCCTTCCTGCTCAGAGACACACAAAGCTATGGCTACTGCATTGGCATTTCCCCACACACACGCACACCTGCGTAGCTGGTATGGAGTGGCAGGTCTGTGTGACCCTGTATGCTGACCATCCCCAATCAGAGCCAGAAGCAGGGTCCTCTGGACATACCGAGATCTTCCTACAGTTTTCAAATGGGCTGATGGGACATTTGCTCCAAGCCACCTCTCCCTATAGTCTCTTCCCACCACACTACATCTACCCCTTCTCTCCAGCCCTCTCACACCCTTTAGCTGACCCTCTCCTTGCTAAACCCACCATTACCCCTAAAAATAGTCATGCCGTCAGCTGCCATCCCACTGATCTCTCCGCTTGGGGTGTCCTACCCCTCCCCTCACCCCCTGGCTGCCTGGGTCTTTTTCAATCCATGGCGAGTCATTAGGCCCAGCTGAAACAGACGTGATCGATAAACTGGCACCAAGACACCCAGCTAAGCGCCTTGCTCTGGGAGGACAAGGTGGGGCAGGTGATATCGGTTGGTGAGAGACACACACTTTCAAGCCACACGGAGCTTGTCAGTTCACTGAAGAAACCTTTGTCTGGATTAGCGCAATGGCGTCAGCACTCACCTCTCACGAGCGCCCTGCTGGTTGGGTGTGTCCATGGTCTAAACCAATCCCAGCCCTTCTCCAGGTCACCACCTCTCTCCCAGGGTCAAGCCGCAGACTCGTCCACCCCTGGAATCACTCACCAGGGGGACCCCATCCCTGCAACAGTCCTTCTCTCTCCCAGGGTCAAGCCACAGACGACTCTGCCCCTGGAATCCTCACCGTACACTCCTAAGGGTTAAGTGTAGCTTCTTCACCCCACCCCAGCCCCCAAAACCGCTCCTCTCCAAGCCTTCAGCACACCTGGTCCTCATCAATCCCCCTTCGTTTTACTGCTCCCCATTCACTTACTGCAGGAAGCGCCATCCATGGGGTGCAGTAACATCAGTCGTCATGGAGCGTTGGGGAGTCAGGGCCCTGCACCCCCACTTCCTATGACTCTTAGCCAGCCAGTAACACAGAAGGTTTATTAGATGACAGGAACACAGTCTAAAACAGAGCTTGTAGGTACCAACAACAGGACCCCCCCTCAGTCAGATCCATGTTGGGGGGGCAGGAAGCCTAGACCCCAGTCCTGGGTCTCCCTCCATTTCCCCAGCCAGCTCCAAACTGAACCCCCCTCCAGCCATCTCACCCAGCCACACACCCCAGCTCCTGCTCCAGCCTTTGTCCAGTTTCCCAGGCAGAAGGTGTCACCTGGCCCCATCCCCCTCCTGGCTCAGGTTATGTGCTCAAGTATCATCCCTCGAGTGAAGTCACACCCTGATATCCCACCACCATCCAGCACCAATGTAGACAGTCCCAGTAAAACTCCCACACAACATCTGCATTGCCTGCACCGTCACACTGATGTCCAGTTGAAGGCCCTTCCCCAGTGGCATATGGGAGGGCCCCAGCCTTCACAGCACCTTACCCTTAGCTCTGGCCTCTTCTAACCTGAGGCCCAGTAGCAGGCAGGAGCTCTGCCTTGCTCCCCCAGCCCCGATGAGCACCGGGCTGTCCGTCGTGCTGCAGTTCCCTCACCCAGCCACACCACCCATGCGCCTCCAGCTCTAGCAAGGAGCTGCACTGGCTCTGTAGCTCCTTTTTATACGGCCCTGCTGGGCACTGATTGGCTGCTTCCCCTGCAGCCACTCTACCCTGCTTGGAGGACCTCTGCACTGCTCCTTAACTGGTGTCAGTGTGGTAGGACCCTGAGGCCTCTAGTAGGCAGCCTCTGGGCTAGTCCAGCCCATCACAATTAGTTAGAAGCATCAAGGGATTTCCTGGATCTGCCAGTTGCTTACAGCAGCTGTTAGCCCAGGGGTCGGCAACCTTTCAGCAATGCTGTGCCGAGTCTTCATTCATTCACTCTAGTCTAAGGTTTCACGTGCCAGTCATACATTTTAACACTTTTAGAAGATCTCTTTCTATAAGTCTATAATATATCACTAAACTATTGTTGTATGTAAAGTAAATAAGGTTTTCAAAATGTTTGAGAAGCTTCATTTAAAATTAAATTAAAATGAACAGTCCCCCAGACTGGTGGCCAGGACCCAGGCAGTGTGAGTGCCACTGAAAATCAGCCCAAGTGCTGCCTTCGGCACACGTGCCATAGGTTGCCTACCGCTGTGTTAGACCGTAAGGACGGCCAGACTGGGTGAGGCCAATGGACCATCTAACCCAC
>JALNIE010000040.1:363298-412609 GCA_026122505.1 Aldabrachelys gigantea | reverse complement strand
AACAAGAACCATTCATTGCAAACAAGAGTTAGGCACGAATATTTCTTGGAAAAAGACTCCCAACACTCTTCGGATGAAATGCTGGCCATTTTGGAGGTCCTAATGAATTGCTGACAAAAGACCGACATACGCCGTATAAAGAGCTAAAGGTATGAAATTCGTTCCGAAGGACAGCCTGCCACGAATGCCTCCTGGAATCGTTAGACAAATGCTATGCGGATCCACTGCTGCGTTTTTAGCATAAGTCAATTTGTGAAAATAGCTTAATTAAGGCCAAATCACTGCAAGATCTGACATCGCTTTGGAACCAATCTCTAAATGCTATGCGGATGCACTCCCGGTCATTGGACTGCGCTCCCTTTTTGACAATTGATAAACACGAGACAGTCCTTCTAGTGCACAGATAAGCAGGAAATTCACATGTAATTGCCCTTCAAATGCCATTATTTCACGGTTTCAGATTGGGGGGCGGTATTTCGGTGAAAAATGCCAATCATTCCTGATCATGGGTAAAGACAGGATTTCTTTGAAGAGTCCTCAGAAGACGATATAATCCCATGCAGACCATTTAGAAAGATTCCCTTCATGTCTATAGCTAAACAAGAACCATTCGTTGCAAACAAGAGTAAGGCACGAATTTTTCTTGGAAAAAGACTCCGAGTACTCTTCGGATGAAATGCTGGCCATTTTTGGAGGTCCTGATGCACTGCTGACAAATGACCGACATACGCCGTATAAAGAGCTAAAGGTACAAAATTCGTTCCGAAGGACTGCCTGCCACGAATGCCTCCTGGAACCATACGACAAATGCTATGCGGAACCACTGCTGCGTTTTTGGAAGAGAGCCATTTGTTAGAACAGCTAAACCTGAGTCATGATGCCCAAATCACTGCACGAAATGACATTCCCACGAGTCCCAAACTCTACATGCTATTCGGAGGCACTGGTAGCCATTTGCCAGCGCTCCCCTTGTGATTATTGATAAAGAGGAGACATTCATTCTATTGCACATATAAGCACGATTTTCACCTGAAATTTTGGTGCTAATGCATTATTGCACTGCTGGAGAATTTGTGGAGATGTTCCTGCGAAAAATGCGAATCATTCATTCCTGATCATGGGTAAAGACAGAGTTCTCTTGGACTAGTCCATTAGAAGACCATAGAATCCCATGCAGACCATTTAGAAAGATTCCCTTCATGTCTATAGCTAAACAAGACCCATTCATTGCAAACAAGAGTTAGGCACGAATTGTTCTTGGAAAAAGACTCCCAATACTCTTCGGACGAAATGCTGGCCATTTTTGGAGGTCCTGATGCACTGTTGACAAATGACCGAGATACGCCGTATAAAGAGCTAAAGGTATAAAATATGTTCCGAAGAACTGTCTGCCACGAATTCCTCCTGGAATCATCCGACAGATGCTAGGCGGATCCACTGCTGGGTTTTTAGCATAAGTCAAGTTGTGAAAATAGCTTAATTAAGGCCAAATCACTGCAAGATCTGACATCCCTCTCGAAGCAATCTCTAAATGCTATTCGGATGCACTCCCGGTCATTGGACAGCGCTCCCTTTGTGACAATTGATAAACACGAGACAGTCCTTCTAGTGCACAGATAAGCAGGAATTTCACAGGCAATTGCCCTTCAAATGCCATTATTTCACGGTTTGAGATTGTGGGGAGCTTTTTCGGTGAAAACTGCCAATCATTCCTGATCATTGCTAAAGACAGGATTTCTTGGAAGAGTCCGTCAGAAGACCATAGAATCCCATGCAGACCATTTAGAAAGATTCCCTTCATGTCTATAGCTAAACAAGAACCATTCATTGCAAACAAGAGTTAGGCACGAATTTTTCTTGGAAAAAAGACTCCCAATACTCTTCGGATGAAATGCTGGCCATTTTTGGAGGTCCTGATGCACTGCTGACAAATGACAAAGATACGCCGTGAAAAGAGCTATAGGTATAGAATACGTTCCGAAGGACTGCCTGCCACGAATTCGCTCCTCGAACAATCCGAGAAATGCTATGCGGATCCACTGCTGCGTTTTTAGCATAAGTCAATTTGTGAATATAGCTTAACGTGAGTAATTAAGGCCAAATCCCTGAAGATCTGACATCCCTTTGGAACCAATCTCTAAATGCTATTCGGATGCACTCCTGGTCATTGGACAGCGCTCCCTTTTTGACAATTGATAAACACGAGACAATCCTTCTAGTGCACAGATAAGCAGGAATTTCACATGCAATTGCCCTTCAAATGCCATTATTTCACGGTTTGAGATTGTGGGGAGCTTTTTCGGTGAAAAATGCCAATCATTCCTGATCATGGGTAAAGACAGGATTTCTTTGAAGAGTCCTCAGAAGACGATAGAATTCCATGCAGACCATTTAGAAAGATTCCCTTCATGTTTACAGCTAAACAAGAACCATACATTGCAAACAAGAGTTAGGCACGAATATTCTTGGAAAAAGACTCCCAATACTCTTCGGATGAAATGCTGGCCATTTTGGAGGTCCTGATGAATTGCTGACAAAAGACCGACATACGCCGTATAAAGAGCTAAAGGTATAAAATTCGTTCCGAAGGACAGCCTGCCACGAATGCCTCCTGGAATCGTTAGACAAATGCTATGCGGATCCACTGCTGCGTTTTTAGCATAAGTCATTTTGTGAATATAGCTTAATTAAGGCCAAATCCCTGAAGATCTGACATCCCTTTGGAACCAATCTCTAAATGCTATTCGGATGCACTCCCGGTCATTGGACAGCGCTCCCTTTTTGACAATTGATAAACACGAGACAGTCCTTCTAGTGCACAGATAAGCAGGAAATTCACATGTAATTGCCCTTCAAATGCCATTATTTCACGGTTTCAGATTGTGGGGAGGTATTTCGGAGAAAAATGCCAATCATTCCTGATCATGGGTAAAGACAGGATTTCTTTGAAGAGTCCTCAGAAGACGATAGAATCCCATGCAGACCATTTAGAAAGATTCCCTTCATGTCTATAGCTAAACAAGACCCATTCATTGCAAACAAGAGTTAGGCACGAATTTTTCTTGGAAAAAGACTCCGAGTACTCTTCGAATGAAATGCTGGCCATTTTTTGGAGGTCCTGATGCACTGCTGACAAATGACCGAGATACGCCGTATAAAGAGCTAAAGGTATAAAATACGTTCCGAAGGACTGCCTGCCACGAATGCCTCCTGGAATCATCCGACAAATGCTATGCGGATCCACTGCTGCGTTTCAGCATAAGTCATTTAGTGAAAATAGCTTAACGTGAGTAATTAAGGCCAAATCCCTGAAGATCTGACATCCCTTTCGAACCAATCTCCAAATGCTATTCGGATGCACTCCCGGTCATTGGACAGCGCTCCCTTTTTGACAATTGATAAACACGATACAGTCCTTCTAGTGCACAGATAAGCAGGAATTTCACAGGCAATTGCCCTTCAAATGCCATTATTTCACGGTTTCAGATTGTGGGGAGGTATTTCGGTGAAAAATGCCAATCACTCCTGATCACGGCTAAAGACAGGATTTCTTGGAAGAGTCCTCAGAAGACCATAGAATCCCATGCAGACCATTTAGAAAGATTCCCTTCATGTCTATAGCTAAACAAGAACCATTCATTGCAAACAAGAGTTAGGCACGAATTGTTCTTGGAAAAAGACTCCCAATACTCTTCGGACGAAATGCTGGCCATTTTTGGAGGTCGTGATGCACTGTTGACAAATGACCGAGATACGCCGTATAAAGAGCTAAAGGTACAAAATATGATCCGAAGAACTGTCTGCCACGAATTCCTCCTGGAATCATCCGACAGATGCTAGGCGGATCCACTGCTGGGTTTTTAGCATAAGTCAAGTTGTGAAAATAGCTTAATTAAGGCCAAATCACTGCAAGATCTGACATCCCCTCTCGAAGCAATCTCTAAATGCTATTCGGATGCACTCCCGGTCATTGGACAGCGCTCCCTTTGTGACAATTGATAAACACGAGACAGTCCTTCTAGTGCACAGATAAGCAGGAATTTCACATGCAATTGCCCTTCAAATGCCATTATTTCACGGTTTGAGATTGTGGGGAGCTTTTTCGGTGAAAACTGCCAATCATTCCTGATCATTGCTAAAGACAGGATTTCTTGGAAGAGTCCGTCAGAAGACCATAGAATCCCATGCAGACCATTTAGAAAGATTCCCTTCATGTTTATAGCTAAGCAACAACCATTTATTGCAAACAAGAGTTAGGCACGAATTTTCTTGCAAAAAGACTCCCAATACTCTTCGGACGAAATGCTGGCCATTTTTGGAGGTCCTGATGCACTGTTGACAAATTACCGAGATACGCCGTGAAAAGAACTAAACGTATAAAATTCGTTCCGAAGGACTGCCTGCCACGAATGCCTCCTGGAATCATCCGACAAATGCTATGCGGAACAACTGCTGCGTTTTTGGAAGAGAGCCATTTGTTAGAACAGCTAAACCTGAGTCATGATGCCCAAATCACTGCACGAAATGACATCCCACGAATCCAAACTCTACATGCTATTCGGAGGCGGTGTTAGCCATTTGCCAGCGCTCCCCTTGTGATTATTGATAAAGAGGAGACATTCATACTATTGCACATATAAGCACTATTTTCACCTGAAATTTTGGTGCTAATGCATTATTACACTGCTGGAGAATTTGTGGAGATGTTCCTGCGAAAAATGCGAATCATTCATTCCTGATCATGGCTAAAGACAGAGTTCTCTTGGACTAGTCCATTAGAAGACCATAGAATCCCATGCAGACCATTTAGAAAGATTCCCTTCATGTCTATAGCTAAACAAGAACCATTCATTGCAAACAAGAGTTAGGCACGAATTTTTCTTGGAAAAAGACTCCCAATACTCTTCGGATGAAATGCTGGCCATTTTTGGAGGTCCTGATGCACTGCTGACAAATGACCGAGATACGCCGTAAAAAGAGCTAAAGGTATAAAATACGTTCCGAAGAACTGCCTGCCACGAATTCCTCCTGGAATCATCCGACAGATGCTAGGCGGATCCACTGCTGGGTTTTTAGCATAAGTCAAGTCGTGAAAATAGCTTAATTAAGGCCAAATCACTGCAAGATCTGACATCCCTCTCGAAGCAATCTCTAAATGCTATTCGGATGCACTCCCGGTCATTGGACAGCGCTCCCTTTGTGACAATTGATAAACACGAGACAGTCCTTCTAGTGCACAGATAAGCAGGAATTTCACATGCAATTGCCCTTCAAATGCCATTATTTCACGGTTTGAGATTGTGGGGAGCTTTTTCGGTGAAAAATGCCAATCATTCCTGATCATGGGTAAAGACAGGATTTCTTTGAAGAGTCCTCAGAAGACGATAGAATTCCATGCAGACCATTTAGAAAGATTCCCTTCATGTTTTCAGGTAAACAAGAACCATACATTGCAAACAAGATTTAGGCACGAATATTTCTTGGAAAAAGACTCCCAATACTCTTCGGATGAAATGCTGGCCATTTTTGGAGGTCCTGATGCACTGCTGACAAATGACCGAGATACGCCGTATAAAGAGCTAAAGGTATAAAATATGTTCCGAAGAACTGTCTGCCACGAATTCCTCCTGGAATCATCCGACAGATGCTAGGCGGATCCACTGCTGGGTTTTTAGCATAAGTCAAGTTGTGAAAATAGCTTAATTAAGGCCAAATCACTGCAAGATCTGACATCCCTCTCGAAGCAATCTCTAAATGCTATTCGGATGCACTCCCGGTCATTGGACAGCGCTCCCTTTGTGACAATTGATAAACACGAGACAGTCCTTCTAGTGCACAGATAAGCAGGAATTTCACAGGCAATTGCCCTTCAAATGCCATTATTTCACGGTTTGAGATTGTGGGGAGCTTTTTCGGTGAAAACTGCCAATCATTCCTGATCATTGCTAAAGACAGGATTTCTTGGAAGAGTCCGTCAGAAGACCATAGAATCCCATGCAGACCATTTAGAAAGATTCCCTTCATGTTTTCAGCTAAACAAGAACCATTCATTGCAAACAAGAGTTAGGCACGAGTTGTTCTTGGAAAAAGACTCCCAATACTCTTCGGACGAAATGCTGGCCATTTTTGGAGGTCCTGATGCACTGTTGACAAATGACCGAGATACGCCGTGAAAAGAACTAAAGGTATAAAATTCGTTCCGAAGGACTGCCTGCCACGAATGCCTCCTGGAATCATCCGACAAATGCTATGCGGAACAACTGCTGCGTTTTTGGAAGAGAGCCATTTGTTAGAACAGCTAAACCTGAGTCATGATGCCCAAATCACTGCACGAAATGACATTCCCACGAATCCAAACTCTACATGCTATTCGGAGGCGGTGTTAGCCATTTGCCAGCGCTCCCCTTGTGATTATTGATAAAGAGGAGACATTCATACTATTGCACATATAAGCACGATTTTCACCTGAAATTTTGGTGCTAATGCATTATTACACTGCTGGAGAATTTGTGGAGATGTTCCTGCGAAAAATGCGAATCATTCATTCCTGATCATGGCTAAAGACAGAGTTCTCTTGGACTAGTCCATTAGAAGACCATAGAATCCCATGCAGACCATTTAGAAAGATTCCCTTCATGTCTATAGCTAAACAAGAACCATTCATTGCAAACAAGAGTTAGGCACGAATTTTTCTTGGAAAAAGACTCCCAATACTCTTCGGATGAAATGCTGGCCATTTTTGGAGGTCCTGATGCACTGCTGACAAATGACCGAGATACGCCGTAAAAAGAGCTAAAGGTATAAAATACGTTCCGAAGAACTGCCTGCCACGAATTCCTCCTGGAATCATCCGACAGATGCTAGGCGGATCCACTGCTGGGTTTTTAGCATAAGTCAAGTCGTGAAAATAGCTTAATTAAGGCCAAATCACTGCAAGATCTGACATCCCTCTCTAAGCAATCTCTAAATGCTATTCGGATGCACTCCCGGTCATTGGACAGCGCTCCCTTTGTGACAATTGATAAACACGAGACAGTCCTTCTAGTGCACAGATAAGCAGGAATTTCACATGCAATTGCCCTTCAAATGCCATTATTTCACGGTTTGAGATTGTGGGGAGCTTTTTCGGTGAAAAATGCCAATCATTCCTGATCATGGGTAAAGACAGGATTTCTTTGAAGAGTCCTCAGAAGACGATAGAATTCCATGCAGACCATTTAGAAAGATTCCCTTCATGTTTTCAGGTAAACAAGAACCATACATTGCAAACAAGATTTAGGCACGGATATTTCTTGGAAAAAGACTCCCAATACTCTTCGGACGAAATGCTGGCCATTTTTGGAGGTCCTGATGCACTGTTGACAAATGACCGAGATACGCCGTATAAAGAGCTAAAGGTATAAAATATGTTCCGAAGAACTGTCTGCCACGAATTCCTCCTGGAATCATCCGACAGATGCTAGGCGGATCCACTGCTGGGTTTTTAGCATAAGTCAAGTTGTGAAAATAGCTTAATTAAGGCCAAATCACTGCAAGATCTGACATCCCTCTCGAAGCAATCTCTAAATGCTATTCGGATGCACTCCCGGTCATTGGACAGCGCTCCCTTTGTGACAATTGATAAACACGAGACAGTCCTTCTAGTGCACAGATAAGCAGGAATTTCACAGGCAATTGCCCTTCAAATGCCATTATTTCACGGTTTGAGATTGTGGGGAGCTTTTTCGGTGAAAAATGCCAATCATTCCTGATCATTGCTAAAGACAGGATTTCTTGGAAGGGTCCGTCAGAAGACCATAGAATCCCATGCAGACCATTTAGAAAGATTCCCTTCATGTTTATAGCTAAACAAGAACCATTCATTGCAAACAAGAGTTAGGCACGAATTTTTCTTGGAAAAAGACTCCCAATACTCTTCGGATGAAATGCTGGCCATTTTTGGAGGTCCTGATGCACTGCTGACAAATGACAAAGATACGCCGTGAAAAGAGCTATAGGTATAGAATACGTTCCGAAGGACTGCCTGCCACGAATTCGCTCCTCGAACAATCCGAGAAATGCTATGCGGATCCACTGCTGCGTTTTTAGCATAAGTCAATTTGTGAATATAGCTTAACGTGAGTAATTAAGGCCAAATCCCTGAAGATCTGACATCCCTTTGGAACCAATCTCTAAATGCTATTCGGATGCACTCCTGGTCATTGGACAGCGCTCCCTTTTTGACAATTGATAAACACGAGACAGTCCTTCTAGTGCACAGATAAGCAGGAATTTCACATGCAATTGCCCTTCAAATGCCATTATTTCACGGTTTGAGATTGTGGGGAGCTTTTTCGGTGAAAAATGCCAATCATTCCTGATCATGGGTAAAGACAGGATTTCTTTGAAGAGTCCTCAGAAGACGATAGAATTCCATGCAGACCATTTAGAAAGATTCCCTTCATGTTTACAGCTAAACAAGAACCATACATTGCAAACAAGAGTTAGGCACGAATATTTCTTGGAAAAAGACTCCCAATACTCTTCGGATGAAATGCTGGCCATTTTGGAGGTCCTGATGAATTGCTGACAAAAGACCGACATACGCCGTATAAAGAGCTAAAGGTATAAAATTCGTTCCGAAGGACAGCCTGCCACGAATGCCTCCTGGAATCGTTAGACAAATGCTATGCGGATCCACTGCTGCGTTTTTAGCATAAGTCATTTTGTGAATATAGCTTAATTAAGGCCAAATCCCTGAAGATCTGACATCCCTTTGGAACCAATCTCTAAATGCTATTCGGATGCACTCCCGGTCATTGGACAGCGCTCCCTTTTTGACAATTGATAAACACGAGACAGTCCTTCTAGTGCACAGATAAGCAGGAAATTCACATGTAATTGCCCTTCAAATGCCATTATTTCACGGTTTCAGATTGTGGGGAGGTATTTCGGAGAAAAATGCCAATCATTCCTGATCATGGGTAAAGACAGGATTTCTTTGAAGAGTCCTCAGAAGACGATAGAATCCCATGCAGACCATTTAGAAAGATTCCCTTCATGTCTATAGCTAAACAAGACCCATTCATTGCAAACAAGAGTTAGGCACGAATTGTTCTTGGAAAAAGACTCCGAGTACTCTTCGGATGAAATGCTGGCCATTTTTGGAGGTCCTGATGCACTGCTGACAAATGACCGAGATACGCCGTATAAAGAGCTAAAGGTATAAAATACGTTCCGAAGGACTGCCTGCCACGAATGCCTCCTGGAATCATCCGACAAATGCTATGCGGATCCACTGCTGCGTTTTCAGCATAAGTCATTTAGTGAAAATAGCTTAACGTGAGTAATTAAGGCCAAATCCCTGAAGATCTGACATCCCTTTCGAACCAATCTCTAAATGCTATTCGGATGCACTCCCGGTCATTGGACAGCGCTCCCTTTTTGACAATTGATAAACACGAGACAGTCCTTCTAGTGCACAGATAAGCAGGAATTTCACAGGCAATTGCCCTTCAAATGCCATTATTTCACGGTTTCAGATTGTGGGGAGGTATTTCGGTGAAAAATGCCAATCACTCCTGATCACGGCTAAAGACAGGATTTCTTGGAAGAGTCCTCAGAAGACCATAGAATCCCATGCAGACCATTTCGAAAGATTCCCTTCATGTCTATAGCTAAACAAGAACCATTCATTGCAAACAAGAGTTAGGCACGAATTGTTCTTGGAAAAAGACTCCCAATACTCTTCGGACGAAATGCTGGCCATTTTTGGAGGTCCTGATGCACTGTTGACAAATGACCGAGATACGCCGTATAAAGAGCTAAAGGTATAAAATATGATCCGAAGAACTGTCTGCCACGAATTCCTCCTGGAATCATCCGACAGATGCTAGGCGGATCCACTGCTGGGTTTTTAGCATAAGTCAAGTTGTTAAAATAGCTTAATTAAGGCCAAATCACTGCAAGATCTGACATCCCTCTCGAAGCAATCTCTAAATGCTATTCGGATGCATTCCCGGTCATTGGACAGCGCTCCCTTTGTGACAATTGATAAACACGAGACAGTCCTTCTAGTGCACAGATAAGCAGGAATTTCACAGGCAATTGCCCTTCAAATGCCATTATTTCACGGTTTGAGATTGTGGGGAGCTTTTTCGGTGAAAACTGCCAATCATTCCTGATCATTGCTAAAGACAGGATTTCTTGGAAGAGTCCGTCAGAAGACCATAGAATCCCATGCAGACCATTTAGAAAGATTCCCTTCATGTTTATAGCTAAGCAACAACCATTTATTGCAAACAAGAGTTAGGCACGAATTTTTCTTGCAAAAAGACTCCCAATACTCTTCGGATGAAATGCTGGCCATTTTTGGAGGTCCTGATGCACTGCTGACAAATTACCGAGATACGCCGTAAAAAGAGCTAAAGGTATAAAATTCGTTCCGAAGGACAGCCTGCCACGAATGCCTCCTGGAACCATCCGACAAATGCTATGCGGATCCACTGCTGCGTTTTTAGCATAAGTCATTTTGTGAAAATAGCTTAATTAAGGCCAAATCACTGCAAGATCTGACATCCCTCTCGAAGCAATCTCTAAATGCTATTCGGATGCACTCCCGGTCATTGGACAGCGCTCCCTTTGTGACAATTGATAAACACGAGACAGTCCTTCTAGTGCACAGATAAGCAGGAATTTCACATGCAATTGCCCTTCAAATGCCATTATTTCACGGTTTGAGATTGTGGGGAGCTTTTTCGGTGAAAACTGCCAATCATTCCTGATCATTGCTAAAGACAGGATTTCTTGGAAGAGTCCGTCAGAAGACCATAGAATCCCATGCAGACCATTTAGAAAGATTCCCTTCATGTTTTCAGCTAAACAAGAACCATTCATTGCAAACAAGAGTTAGGCACGAGTTGTTCTTGGAAAAAGACTCCCAATACTCTTCGGACGAAATGCTGGCCATTTTTGGAGGTCCTGATGCACTGCTGACAAATGACCGACATACGCCGTATAAAGAGCTAAAGGTACAAAATTCGTTCCGAAGGACTGCCTGCCACGAATGCCTCCTGGAACCATACGACAAATGCTATGCGGAACCACTGCTGCGTTTTTGGAAGAGAGCCATTTGTTAGAACAGCTAAACCTGAGCCATGATGCCCAAATCACTGCACGAAATGACATTCCCACGAGTCCAAACTCTACATGCTATTCGGAGGCACTGGTAGCCATTTGCCAGCGCTCCCCTTGTGATTATTGATAAAGAGGAGACATTCATTCTATTGCACATATAAGCACGATTTTCACCTGAAATTTTGGTGCTAATGCATTATTGCACTGCTGGAGAATTTGTGGAGATGTTCCTGCGAAAAATGCGAATCATTCATTCCTGATCATGGGTAAAGACAGAGTTCTCTTGGACTAGTCCATTAGAAGACCATAGAATCCCATGCAGACCATTTAGAAAGATTCCCTTCATGTCTATAGCTAAACAAGAACCATTCATTGCAAACAAGAGTTAGGCACGAATTGTTCTTGGAAAAAGACTCCCAATACTCTTCGGACGAAATGCTGGCCATTTTTGGAGGTCCTGATGCACTGTTGACAAATGACCGAGATACGCCGTATAAAGAGCTAAAGGTATAAAATATGTTCCGAAGAACTGTCTGCCACGAATTCCTCCTGGAATCATCCGACAGATGCTAGGCGGATCCACTGCTGGGTTTTTAGCATAAGTCAAGTTGTGAAAATAGCTTAATTAAGGCCAAATCACTGCAAGATCTGACATCCCTCTCGAAGCAATCTCTAAATGCTATTCGGATGCACTCCCGGTCATTGGACAGCGCTGCCTTTGTGACAATTGATAAACACGAGACAGTCCTTCTAGTGCACAGATAAGCAGGAATTTCACAGGCAATTGCCCTTCAAATGCCATTATTTCACGGTTTGAGATTGTGGGGAGCTTTTTCGGTGAAAACTGCCAATCATTCCTGATCATTGCTAAAGACAGGATTTCTTGGAAGAGTCCGTCAGAAGACCATAGAATCCCATGCAGACCATTTAGAAAGATTCCCTTCATGTTTTCAGCTAAACAAGAACCATTCATTGCAAACAAGAGTTAGGCACGAATTTTTCTTGGAAAAAGACTCCCAATACTCTTCGGATGAAATGCTGGCCATTTTTGGAGGTCCTGATGCACTGCTGACAAATGACCGAGATACGCCGTGAAAAGAGCTAAAGGTATAAAATACGTTCCGAAGGACTGCCAGCCACGAATTCGATCCTCGAACCATCCGACAAATGCTATGCGGATCCACTGCTGCGTTTTTAGCATAAGTCAATTTGAGAATATAGCTTAACGTGAGTAATTAAGGCCAAATCCCTGAAGATCTGACATCCCTTTGGAACCAATCTCTAAATGCTATTCGGATGCACTCCTGGTCATTGGACAGCGCTCCCTTTGTGACAATTGATAAACACGAGACAGTCCTTCTAGTGCACAGATAAGCAGGAATTTCACATGCAATTGCCCTTCAAATGCCATTATTTCACGGTTTGAGATTGTGGGGAGCTTTTTCGGTGAAAAATGCCAATCACTCCTGATCATGGGTAAAGACAGGATTTCTTTGAAGAGTCCTCAGAAGACGATAGAATTCCATGCAGACCATTTAGAAAGATTCCCTTCATGTTTATAGCTAAACAAGAACCATTCATTGCAAACAAGAGTTAGGCACGAATATTTCTTGGAAAAAGACTCCCAACACTCTTCGGATGAAATGCTGGCCATTTTGGAGGTCCTAATGAATTGCTGACAAAAGACCGACATACGCCGTATAAAGAGCTAAAGGTATAAAATTCGTTCCGAAGGACAGCCTGCCACGAATGCCTCCTGGAATCGTTAGACAAATGCTATGCGGATCCACTGCTGCGTTTTTAGCATAAGTCAATTTGTGAAAATAGCTTAATTAAGGCCAAATCACTGCAAGATCTGACATTGCTTTGGAACCAATCTCTAAATGCTATTCGGATGCACTCCCGGTCATTGGACTGCGCTCCCTTTTTGACAATTGATAAACACGAGACAGTCCTTCTAGTGCACAGATAAGCAGGAAATTCACATGTAATTGCCCTTCAAATGCCATTATTTCACGGTTTCAGATTGGGGGGAGGTATTTCGGTGAAAAATGCCAATCATTCCTGATCATGGGTAAAGACAGGATTTCTTTGAAGAGTCCTCAGAAGACGATATAATCCCATGCAGACCATTTAGAAAGATTCCCTTCATGTCTATAGCTAAACAAGAACCATTCGTTGCAAACAAGAGTAAGGCACGAATTTTTCTTGGAAAAAGACTCCGAGTACTCTTCGGATGAAATGCTGGCCATTTTTGGAGGTCCTGATGCACTGCTGACAAATGACCGACATACGCCGTATAAAGAGCTAAAGGTACAAAATTCGTTCCGAAGGACTGCCTGCCACGAATGCCTCCTGGAACCATACGACAAATGCTATGCGGAACCACTGCTGCGTTTTTGGAAGAGAGCCATTTGTTAGAACAGCTAAACCTGAGCCATGATGCCCAAATCACTGCACGAAATGACATTCCCACGAGTCCAAACTCTACATGCTATTCGGAGGCACTGGTAGCCATTTGCCAGCGCTCCCCTTGTGATTATTGATAAAGAGGAGACATTCATTCTATTGCACATATAAGCACGATTTTCACCTGAAATTTTGGTGCTAATGCATTATTGCACTGCTGGAGAATTTGTGGAGATGTTCCTGCGAAAAATGCGAATCATTCATTCCTGATCATGGGTAAAGACAGAGTTCTCTTGGACTAGTCCATTAGAAGACCATAGAATCCCATGCAGACCATTTAGAAAGATTCCCTTCATGTCTATAGCTAAACAAGACCCATTCATTGCAAACAAGAGTTAGGCACGAATTGTTCTTGGAAAAAGACTCCCAATACTCTTCGGACGAAATGCTGGCCATTTTTGGAGGTCCTGATGCACTGTTGACAAATGACCGAGATACGCCGTATAAAGAGCTAAAGGTATAAAATATGTTCCGAAGAACTGTCTGCCACGAATTCCTCCTGGAATCATCCGACAGATGCTAGGCGGATCCACTGCTGGGTTTTTAGCATAAGTCAAGTTGTGAAAATAGCTTAATTAAGGCCAAATCACTGCAAGATCTGACATCCCTCTCGAAGCAATCTCTAAATGCTATTCGGATGCACTCCCGGTCATTGGACAGCGCTCCCTTTGTGACAATTGATAAACACGAGACAGTCCTTCTAGTGCACAGATAAGCAGGAATTTCACAGGCAATTGCCCTTCAAATGCCATTATTTCACGGTTTGAGATTGTGGGGAGCTTTTTCGGTGAAAAATGCCAATCATTCCTGATCATTGCTAAAGACAGGTTTTCTTGGAAGAGTCCGTCAGAAGACCATAGAATCCCATGCAGACCATTTAGAAAGATTCCCTTCATGTCTATAGCTAAACAAGAACCATTCATTGCAAACAAGAGTTAGGCACGAATTTTTCTTGGAAAAAGACTCCCAATACTCTTCGGATGAAATGCTGGCCATTTTTGGAGGTCCTGATGCACTGCTGACAAATGACAAAGATACGCCGTGAAAAGAGCTATAGGTATAGAATACGTTCCGAAGGACTGCCTGCCACGAATTCGCTCCTCGAACAATCCGAGAAATGCTATGCGGATCCACTGCTGCGTTTTTAGCATAAGTCAATTTGTGAATATAGCTTAACGTGAGTAATTAAGGCCAAATCCCTGAAGATCTGACATCCCTTTGGAACCAATCTCTAAATGCTATTCGGATGCACTCCTGGTCATTGGACAGCGCTCCCTTTTTGACAATTGATAAACACGAGACAGTCCTTCTAGTGCACAGATAAGCAGGAATTTCACATGCAATTGCCCTTCAAATGCCATTATTTCACGGTTTGAGATTGTGGGGAGCTTTTTGGGTGAAAAATGCCAATCATTCCTGATCATGGGTAAAGACAGGATTTCTTTGAAGAGTCCTCAGAAGACGATAGAATTCCATGCAGACCATTTAGAAAGATTCCCTTCATGTTTACAGCTAAACAAGAACCATACATTGCAAACAAGAGTTAGGCACGAATATTTCTTGGAAAAAGACTCCCAATACTCTTCGGATGAAATGCTGGCCATTTTGGAGGTCCTGATGAATTGCTGACAAAAGACCGACATACGCCGTATAAAGAGCTAAAGGTATAAAATTCGTTCCGAAGGACAGCCTGCCACGAATGCCTCCTGGAATCGTTAGACAAATGCTATGCGGATCCACTGCTGCGTTTTTAGCATAAGTCATTTTGTGAATATAGCTTAATTAAGGCCAAATCCCTGAAGATCTGACATCCCTTTGGAACCAATCTCTAAATGCTATTCGGATGCACTCCCGGTCATTGGACAGCGCTCCCTTTTTGACAATTGATAAACACGAGACAGTCCTTCTAGTGCACA
The DNA here is from genome assembly GCA_026122505.1 of Aldabrachelys gigantea. NCBI lineage: Eukaryota > Metazoa > Chordata > Testudines > Testudinidae > Aldabrachelys > Aldabrachelys gigantea. The sequence continues at coordinate 397,109 of JALNIE010000040.1, read as the reverse complement.
GATAAGCAGGAAATTCACATGTAATTGCCCTTCAAATGCCATTATTTCACGGTTTCAGATTGTGGGGAGGTATTTCGGAGAAAAATGCCAATCATTCCTGATCATGGGTAAAGACAGGATTTCTTTGAAGAGTCCTCAGAAGACGATAGAATCCCATGCAGACCATTTAGAAAGATTCCCTTCATGTCTATAGCTAAACAAGACCCATTCATTGCAAACAAGAGTTAGGCACGAATTTTTCTTGGAAAAAGACTCCGAGTACTCTTCGGATGAAATGCTGGCCATTTTTGGAGGTCCTGATGCACTGCTGACAAATGACCGAGATACGCCGTATAAAGAGCTAAAGGTATAAAATACGTTCCGAAGGACTGCCTGCCACGAATGCCTCCTGGAATCATCCGACAAATGCTATGCGGATCCACTGCTGCGTTTTCAGCATAAGTCATTTAGTGAAAATAGCTTAACGTGAGTAATTAAGGCCAAATCCCTGAAGATCTGACATCCCTTTCGAACCAATCTCTAAATGCTATTCGGATGCACTCCCGGTCATTGGACAGCGCTCCCTTTTTGACAATTGATAAACACGATACAGTCCTTCTAGTGCACAGATAAGCAGGAATTTCACAGGCAATTGCCCTTCAAATGCCATTATTTCACGGTTTCAGATTGTGGGGAGGTATTTCGGTGAAAAATGCCAATCACTCCTGATCACGGCTAAAGACAGGATTTCTTGGAAGAGTCCTCAGAAGACCATAGAATCCCATGCAGACCATTTCGAAAGATTCCCTTCATGTCTATAGCTAAACAAGAACCATTCATTGCAAACAAGAGTTAGGCACGAATTGTTCTTGGAAAAAGACTCCCAATACTCTTCGGACGAAATGCTGGCCATTTTTGGAGGTCCTGATGCACTGTTGACAAATGACCGAGATACGCCGTATAAAGAGCTAAAGGTATAAAATATGATCCGAAGAACTGTCTGCCACGAATTCCTCCTGGAATCATCCGACAGATGCTAGGCGGATCCACTGCTGGGTTTTTAGCATAAGTCAAGTTGTGAAAATAGCTTAATTAAGGCCAAATCACTGCAAGATCTGACATCCCTCTCGAAGCAATCTCTAAATGCTATTCGGATGCATTCCCGGTCATTGGACAGCGCTCCCTTTGTGACAATTGATAAACACGAGACAGTCCTTCTAGTGCACAGATAAGCAGGAATTTCACAGGCAATTGCCCTTCAAATGCCATTATTTCACGGTTTGAGATTGTGGGGAGCTTTTTCGGTGAAAACTGCCAATCATTCCTGATCATTGCTAAAGACAGGATTTCTTGGAAGAGTCCGTCAGAAGACCATAGAATCCCATGCAGACCATTTAGAAAGATTCCCTTCATGTTTATAGCTAAGCAACAACCATTTATTGCAAACAAGAGTTAGGCACGAATTTTTCTTGCAAAAAGACTCCCAATACTCTTCGGATGAAATGCTGGCCATTTTTGGAGGTCCTGATGCACTGCTGACAAATTACCGAGATACGCCGTAAAAAGAGCTAAAGGTATAAAATTCGTTCCGAAGGACAGCCTGCCACGAATGCCTCCTGGAACCATCCGACAAATGCTATGCGGATCCACTGCTGCGTTTTTAGCATAAGTCATTTTGTGAAAATAGCTTAATTAAGGCCAAATCACTGCAAGATCTGACATCCCTCTCGAAGCAATCTCTAAATGCTATTCGGATGCACTCCCGGTCATTGGACAGCGCTCCCTTTGTGACAATTGATAAACACGAGACAGTCCTTCTAGTGCACAGATAAGCAGGAATTTCACATGCAATTGCCCTTCAAATGCCATTATTTCACGGTTTGAGATTGTGGGGAGCTTTTTCGGTGAAAACTGCCAATCATTCCTGATCATTGCTAAAGACAGGATTTCTTGGAAGAGTCCGTCAGAAGACCATAGAATCCCATGCAGACCATTTAGAAAGATTCCCTTCATGTTTTCAGCTAAACAAGAACCATTCATTGCAAACAAGAGTTAGGCACGAGTTGTTCTTGGAAAAAGACTCCCAATACTCTTCGGACGAAATGCTGGCCATTTTTGGAGGTCCTGATGCACTGCTGACAAATGACCGACATACGCCGTATAAAGAGCTAAAGGTACAAAATTCGTTCCGAAGGACTGCCTGCCACGAATGCCTCCTGGAACCATACGACAAATGCTATGCGGAACCACTGCTGCGTTTTTGGAAGAGAGCCATTTGTTAGAACAGCTAAACCTGAGCCATGATGCCCAAATCACTGCACGAAATGACATTCCCACGAGTCCAAACTCTACATGCTATTCGGAGGCACTGGTAGCCATTTGCCAGTGCTCCCCTTGTGATTATTGATAAAGAGGAGACATTCATTCTATTGCACATATAAGCACGATTTTCACCTGAAATTTTGGTGCTAATGCATTATTGCACTGCTGGAGAATTTGTGGAGATGTTCCTGCGAAAAATGCGAATCATTCATTCCTGATCATGGGTAAAGACAGAGTTCTCTTGGACTAGTCCATTAGAAGACCATAGAATCCCATGCAGACCATTTAGAAAGATTCCCTTCATGTCTATAGCTAAACAAGAACCATTCATTGCAAACAAGAGTTAGGCACGAATTGTTCTTGGAAAAAGACTCCCAATACTCTTCGGACGAAATGCTGGCCATTTTTGGAGGTCCTGATGCACTGTTGACAAATGACCGAGATACGCCGTATAAAGAGCTAAAGGTATAAAATATGTTCCGAAGAACTGTCTGCCACGAATTCCTCCTGGAATCATCCGACAGATGCTAGGCGGATCCACTGCTGGGTTTTTAGCATAAGTCAAGTTGTGAAAATAGCTTAATTAAGGCCAAATCACTGCAAGATCTGACATCCCTCTCGAAGCAATCTCTAAATGCTATTCGGATGCACTCCCGGTCATTGGACAGCGCTCCCTTTGTGACAATTGATAAACACGAGACAGTCCTTCTAGTGCACAGATAAGCAGGAATTTCACAGGCAATTGCCCTTCAAATGCCATTATTTCACGGTTTGAGATTGTGGGGAGCTTTTTCGGTGAAAACTGCCAATCATTCCTGATCATTGCTAAAGACAGGATTTCTTGGAAGAGTCCGTCAGAAGACCATAGAATCCCATGCAGACCATTTAGAAAGATTCCCTTCATGTTTTCAGCTAAACAAGAACCATTCATTGCAAACAAGAGTTAGGCACGAATTTTTCTTGGAAAAAGACTCCCAATACTCTTCGGATGAAATGCTGGCCATTTTTGGAGGTCCTGATGCACTGCTGACAAATGACCGAGATACGCCGTGAAAAGAGCTAAAGGTATAAAATACGTTCCGAAGGACTGCCAGCCACGAATTCGATCCTCGAACCATCCGACAAATGCTATGCGGATCCACTGCTGCGTTTTTAGCATAAGTCAATTTGAGAATATAGCTTAACGTGAGTAATTAAGGCCAAATCCCTGAAGATCTGACATCCCTTTGGAACCAATCTCTAAATGCTATTCGGATGCACTCCTGGTCATTGGACAGCGCTCCCTTTGTGACAATTGATAAACACGAGACAGTCCTTCTAGTGCACAGATAAGCAGGAATTTCACATGCAATTGCCCTTCAAATGCCATTATTTCACGGTTTGAGATTGTGGGGAGCTTTTTCGGTGAAAAATGCCAATCACTCCTGATCATGGGTAAAGACAGGATTTCTTTGAAGAGTCCTCAGAAGACGATAGAATTCCATGCAGACCATTTAGAAAGATTCCCTTCATGTTTATAGCTAAACAAGAACCATTCATTGCAAACAAGAGTTAGGCACGAATATTTCTTGGAAAAAGACTCCCAACACTCTTCGGATGAAATGCTGGCCATTTTGGAGGTCCTAATGAATTGCTGACAAAAGACCGACATACGCCGTATAAAGAGCTAAAGGTATAAAATTCGTTCCGAAGGACAGCCTGCCACGAATGCCTCCTGGAATCGTTAGACAAATGCTATGCGGATCCACTGCTGCGTTTTTAGCATAAGTCAATTTGTGAAAATAGCTTAATTAAGGCCAAATCACTGCAAGATCTGACATCGCTTTGGAACCAATCTCTAAATGCTATTCGGATGCACTCCCGGTCATTGGACTGCGCTCCCTTTTTGACAATTGATAAACACGAGACAGTCCTTCTAGTGCACAGAAAAGCAGGAAATTCACATGTAATTGCCCTTCAAATGCCATTATTTCACGGTTTCAGATTGGGGGGAGGTATTTCGGTGAAAAATGCCAATCATTCCTGATCATGGGTAAAGACAGGATTTCTTTGAAGAGTCCTCAGAAGACGATATAATCCCATGCAGACCATTTAGAAAGATTCCCTTCATGTCTATAGCTAAACAAGAACCATTCGTTGCAAACAAGAGTAAGGCACGAATTTTTCTTGGAAAAAGACTCCGAGTACTCTTCGGATGAAATGCTGGCCATTTTTGGAGGTCCTGATGCACTGCTGACAAATGACCGACATACGCCGTATAAAGAGCTAAAGGTACAAAATTCGTTCCGAAGGACTGCCTGCCACGAATGCCTCCTGGAACCATACGACAAATGCTATGCGGAACCACTGCTGCGTTTTTGGAAGAGAGCCATTTGTTAGAACAGCTAAACCTGAGCCATGATGCCCAAATCACTGCACGAAATGACATTCCCACGAGTCCAAACTCTACATGCTATTCGGAGGCACTGGTAGCCATTTGCCAGCGCTCCCCTTGTGATTATTGATAAAGAGGAGACATTCATTCTATTGCACATATAAGCACGATTTTCACCTGAAATTTTGGTGCTAATGCATTATTGCACTGCTGGAGAATTTGTGGAGATGTTCCTGCGAAAAATGCGAATCATTCATTCCTGATCATGGGTAAAGACAGAGTTCTCTTGGACTAGTCCATTAGAAGACCATAGAATCCCATGCAGACCATTTAGAAAGATTCCCTTCATGTCTATAGCTAAACAAGACCCATTCATTGCAAACAAGAGTTAGGCACGAATTGTTCTTGGAAAAAGACTCCCAATACTCTTCGGACGAAATGCTGGCCATTTTTGGAGGTCCTGATGCACTGTTGACAAATGACCGAGATACGCCGTATAAAGAGCTAAAGGTATAAAATATGTTCCGAAGAACTGTCTGCCACGAATTCCTCCTGGAATCATCCGACAGATGCTAGGCGGATCCACTGCTGGGTTTTTAGCATAAGTCAAGTTGTGAAAATAGCTTAATTAAGGCCAAATCACTGCAAGATCTGACATCCCTCTCGAAGCAATCTCTAAATGCTATTCGGATGCACTCCCGGTCATTGGACAGCGCTCCCTTTGTGACAATTGATAAACACGAGACAGTCCTTCTAGTGCACAGATAAGCAGGAATTTCACAGGCAATTGCCCTTCAAATGCCATTATTTCACGGTTTGAGATTGTGGGGAGCTTTTTCGGTGAAAACTGCCAATCATTCCTGATCATTGCTAAAGACAGGTTTTCTTGGAAGAGTCCGTCAGAAGACCATAGAATCCCATGCAGACCATTTAGAAAGATTCCCTTCATGTCTATAGCTAAACAAGAACCATTCATTGCAAACAAGAGTTAGGCACGAATTTTTCTTGGAAAAAGACTCCCAATACTCTTCGGATGAAATGCTGGCCATTTTTGGAGGTCCTGATGCACTGCTGACAAATGACAAAGATACGCCGTGAAAAGAGCTATAGGTATAGAATACGTTCCGAAGGACTGCCTGCCACGAATTCGCTCCTCGAACAATCCGAGAAATGCTATGCGGATCCACTGCTGCGTTTTTAGCATAAGTCAATTTGTGAATATAGCTTAACGTGAGTAATTAAGGCCAAATCCCTGAAGATCTGACATCCCTTTGGAACCAATCTCTAAATGCTATTCGGATGCACTCCTGGTCATTGGACAGCGCTCCCTTTTTGACAATTGATAAACACGAGACAGTCCTTCTAGTGCACAGATAAGCAGGAATTTCACATGCAATTGCCCTTCAAATGCCATTATTTCACGGTTTGAGATTGTGGGGAGCTTTTTCGGTGAAAAATGCCAATCATTCCTGATCATGGGTAAAGACAGGATTTCTTTGAAGAGTCCTCAGAAGACGATAGAATTCCATGCAGACCATTTAGAAAGATTCCCTTCATGTTTACAGCTAAACAAGAACCATACATTGCAAACAAGAGTTAGGCACGAATATTTCTTGGAAAAAGACTCCCAATACTCTTCGGATGAAATGCTAGCCATTTTGGAGGTCCTGATGAATTGCTGACAAAAGACCGACATACGCCGTATAAAGAGCTAAAGGTATCAAATTCGTTCCGAAGGACAGCCTGCCACGAATGCCTCCTGGAATCGTTAGACAAATGCTATGCGGATCCACTGCTGCGTTTTTAGCATAAGTCATTTTGTGAATATAGCTTAATTAAGGCCAAATCCCTGAAGATCTGACATCCCTTTGGAACCAATCTCTAAATGCTATTCGGATGCACTCCCGGTCATTGGACAGCGCTCCCTTTTTGACAATTGATAAACACGAGACAGTCCTTCTAGTGCACAGATAAGCAGGAAATTCACATGTAATTGCCCTTCAAATGCCATTATTTCACGGTTTCAGATTGTGGGGAGGTATTTCGGAGAAAAATGCCAATCATTCCTGATCATGGGTAAAGACAGGATTTCTTTGAAGAGTCCTCAGAAGACGATAGAATCCCATGCAGACCATTTAGAAAGATTCCCTTCATGTCTATAGCTAAACAAGACCCATTCATTGCAAACAAGAGTTAGGCACGAATTTTTCTTGGAAAAAGACTCAGAGTACTCTTCGGATGAAATGCTGGCCATTTTTGGAGGTCCTGATGCACTGCTGACAAATGACCGAGATACGCCGTATAAAGAGCTAAAGGTATAAAATACGTTCCGAAGGACTGCCTGCCACGAATGCCTCCTGGAATCATCCGACAAATGCTATGCGGATCCACTGCTGCGTTTTCAGCATAAGTCATTTAGTGAAAATAGCTTAACGTGAGTAATTAAGGCCAAATCCCTGAAGATCTGACATCCCTTTCGAACCAATCTCTAAATGCTATTCGGATGCACTCCCGGTCATTGGACAGCGCTCCCTTTTTGACAATTGATAAACACGATACAGTCCTTCTAGTGCACAGATAAGCAGGAATTTCACAGGCAATTGCCCTTCAAATGCCATTATTTCACGGTTTCAGATTGTGGGGAGGTATTTCGGTGAAAAATGCCAATCACTCCTGATCACGGCTAAAGACAGGATTTCTTGGAAGAGTCCTCAGAAGACCATAGAATCCCATGCAGACCATTTAGAAAGATTCCCTTCATGTCTATAGCTAAACAAGAACCATTCATTGCAAACAAGAGTTAGGCACGAATTGTTCTTGGAAAAAGACTCCCAATACTCTTCGGACGAAATGCTGGCCATTTTTGGAGGTCGTGATGCACTGTTGACAAATGACCGAGATACGTCGTATAAAGAGCTAAAGGTACAAAATATGATCCGAAGAACTGTCTGCCACGAATTCCTCCTGGAATCATCCGACAGATGCTAGGCGGATCCACTGCTGGGTTTTTAGCATAAGTAAAGTTGTGAAAATAGCTTAATTAAGGCCAAATCACTGCAAGATCTGACATCCCTCTCGAAGCAATCTCTAAATGCTATTCGGATGCACTCCCGGTCATTGGACAGCGCTCCCTTTGTGACAATTGATAAACACGAGACAGTCCTTCTAGTGCACAGATAAGCAGGAATTTCACATGCAATTGCCCTTCAAATGCCATTATTTCACGGTTTGAGATTGTGGGGAGCTTTTTCGGTGAAAACTGCCAATCATTCCTGATCATTGCTAAAGACAGGATTTCTTGGAAGAGTCCGTCAGAAGACCATAGAATCCCATGCAGACCATTTAGAAAGATTCCCTTCATGTTTATAGCTAAGCAACAACCATTTATTGCAAACAAGAGTTAGGCACGAATTTTTCTTGCAAAAAGACTCCCAATACTCTTCGGATGAAATGCTGGCCATTTTTGGAGGTCCTGATGCACTGCTGACAAATGACAAAGATACGCCGTAAAAAGAGCTAAAGGTATAAAATTCGTTCCGAAGGACAGCCTGCCACGAATGCCTCCTGGAACCATCCGACAAATGCTATGCGGATCCACTGCTGCGTTTTTAGCATAAGTCAAGTCGTGAAAATAGCTTAATTAAGGCCAAATCACTGCAAGATCTGACATCCCTCTCGAAGCAATCTCTAAATGCTATTCGGATGCACTCCCGGTCATTGGACAGCGCTCCCTTTGTGACAATTGATAAACACGAGACAGTCCTTCTAGTGCACAGATAAGCAGGAATTTCACAGGCAATTGCCCTTCAAATGCCATTATTTCACGGTTTGAGATTGTGGGGAGCTTTTTCGGTGAAAACTGCCAATCATTCCTGATCATTGCTAAAGACAGGATTTCTTGGAAGAGTCCGTCAGAAGACCATAGAATCCCATGCAGACCATTTAGAAAGATTCCCTTCATGTTTTCAGCTAAACAAGAACCATTCATTGCAAACAAGAGTTAGGCACGAGTTGTTCTTGGAAAAAGACTCCCAATACTCATCGGACGAAATGCTGGCCATTTTTGGAGGTCCTGATGCACTGCTGACAAATGACCGACATACGCCGTATAAAGAGCTAAAGGTACAAAATTCGTTCCGAAGGACTGCCTGCCACGAATGCCTCCTGGAACCATACGACAAATGCTATGCGGAACCACTGCTGCGTTTTTGGAAGAAAGCCATTTGTTAGAACAGCTAAACCTGAGCCATGATGCCCAAATCACTGCACGAAATGACATTCCCACGAGTCCAAACTCTACATGCTATTCGGAGGCACTGGTAGCCATTTGCCAGCGCTCCCCTTGTGATTATTGATAAAGAGGAGACATTCATTCTATTGCACATATAAGCACGATTTTCACCTGAAATTTTGGTGCTAATGCATTATTGCACTGCTGGAGAATTTGTGGAGATGTTCCTGCGAAAAATGCGAATCATTCATTCCTGATCATGGGTAAAGACAGAGTTCTCTTGGACTAGTCCATTAGAAGACCATAGAATCCCATGCAGACCATTTAGAAAGATTCCCTTCATGTCTATAGCTAAACAAGAACCATTCATTGCAAACAAGAGTTAGGCACGAATTGTTCTTGGAAAAAGACTCCCAATACTCTTCGGACGAAATGCTGGCCATTTTTGGAGGTCCTGATGCACTGTTGACAAATGACCGAGATACGCCGTATAAAGAGCTAAAGGTATAAAATATGTTCCGAAGAACTGTCTGCCACGAATTCCTCCTGGAATCATCCGACAGATGCTAGGCGGATCCACTGCTGGGTTTTTAGCATAAGTCAAGTTGTGAAAATAGCTTAATTAAGGCCAAATCACTGCAAGATCTGACATCCCTCTCGAAGCAATCTCTAAATGCTATTCGGATGCACTCCCGGTCATTGGACAGCGCTCCCTTTGTGACAATTGATAAACACGAGACAGTCCTTCTAGTGCACAGATAAGCAGGAATTTCACAGGCAATTGCCCTTCAAATGCCATTATTTCACGGTTTGAGATTGTGGGGAGCTTTTTCGGTGAAAACTGCCAATCATTCCTGATCATTGCTAAAGACAGGATTTCTTGGAAGAGTCCTCAGAAGACCATAGAATCCCATGCAGACCATTTAGAAAGATTCCCTTCATGTTTTCAGCTAAACAAGAACCATTCATTGCAAACAAGAGTTAGGCACGAATTTTTCTTGGAAAAAGACTCCCAATACTCTTCGGATGAAATGCTGGCCATTTTTGGAGGTCCTGATGCACTGCTGACAAATGACCGAGATACGCCGTGAAAAGAGCTAAAGGTATAAAATACGTTCCGAAGGACTGCCAGCCACGAATTCGATCCTCGAACCATCCGACAAATGCTATGCGGATCCACTGCTGCGTTTTTAGCATAAGTCAATTTGAGAATATAGCTTAACGTGAGTAATTAAGGCCAAATCCCTGAAGATCTGACATCCCTTTGGAACCAATCTCTAAATGCTATTCGGATGCACTCCTGGTCATTGGACAGCGCTCCCTTTGTGACAATTGATAAACACGAGACAGTCCTTCTAGTGCACAGATAAGCAGGAATTTCACATGCAATTGCCCTTCAAATGCCATTATTTCACGGTTTGAGATTGTGGGGAGCTTTTTCGGTGAAAAATGCCAATCACTCCTGATCATGGGTAAAGACAGGATTTCTTTGAAGAGTCCTCAGAAGACGATAGAATTCCATGCAGACCATTTAGAAAGATTCCCTTCATGTTTATAGCTAAACAAGAACCATTCATTGCAAACAAGAGTTAGGCACGAATATTTCTTGGAAAAAGACTCCCAACACTCTTCGGATGAAATGCTGGCCATTTTCGAGGTCCTAATGAATTGCTGACAAAAGACCGACATACGCCGTATAAAGAGCTAAAGGTATAAAATTCGTTCCGAAGGACAGCCTGCCACGAATGCCTCCTGGAATCGTTAGACAAATGCTATGCGGATCCACTGCTGCGTTTTTAGCATAAGTCAATTTGTGAAAATAGCTTAATTAAGGCCAAATCACTGCAAGATCTGACATCGCTTTGGAACCAATCTCTAAATGCTATTCGGATGCACTCCCGGTCATTGGACTGCGCTCCCTTTTTGACAATTGATAAACACGAGACAGTCCTTCTAGTGCACAGATAAGCAGGAAATTCACATGTAATTGCCCTTCAAATGCCATTATTTCACGGTTTCAGATTGGGGGGAGGTATTTCGGTGAAAAATGCCAATCATTCCTGATCATGGGTAAAGACAGGATTTCTTTGAAGAGTCCTCAGAAGACGATATAATCCCATGCAGACCATTTAGAAAGATTCCCTTCATGTCTATAGCTAAACAAGAACCATTCGTTGCAAACAAGAGTAAGGCACGAATTTTTCTTGGAAAAAGACTCCGAGTACTCTTCGGATGAAATGCTGGCCATTTTTGGAGGTCCTGATGCACTGCTGACAAATGACCGACATACGCCGTATAAAGAGCTAAAGGTACAAAATTCGTTCCGAAGGACTGCCTGCCACGAATGCCTCCTGGAACCATACGACAAATGCTATGCGGAACCACTGCTGCGTTTTTGGAAGAGAGCCATTTGTTAGAACAGCTAAACCTGAGCCATGATGCCCAAATCACTGCACGAAATGACATTCCCACGAGTCCAAACTCTACATGCTATTCGGAGGCACTGGTAGCCATTTGCCAGCGCTCCCCTTGTGATTATTGATAAAGAGGAGACATTCATTCTATTGCACATATAAGCACGATTTTCACCTGAAATTTTGGTGCTAATGCATTATTGCACTGCTGGAGAATATGTGGAGATGTTCCTGCGAAAAATGCGAATCATTCATTCCTGATCATGGGTAAAGACAGAGTTCTCTTTGACTAGTCCATTAGAAGACCATAGAATCCCATGCAGACCATTAAGAAAGATTCCCTTCATGTCTATAGCTAAACAAGAACCATTCATTGCAAACAAGAGTTAGGCACGAATTGTTCTTGGAAAAAGACTCCCAATACTCTTCGGACGAAATGCTGGCCATTTTTGGAGGTCCTGATGCACTGTTGACAAATGACCGAGATACGCCGTATAAAGAGCTAAAGGTATAAAATATGTTCCGAAGAACTGTCTGCCACGAATTCCTCCTGGAATCATCCGACAGATGCTAGGCGGATCCACTGCTGGGTTTTTAGCATAAGTCAAGTTGTGAAAATAGCTTAATTAAGGCCAAATCACTGCAAGATCTGACATCCCTCTCGAAGCAATCTCTAAATGCTATTCGGATGCACTCCCGGTCATTGGACAGCGCTCCCTTTGTGACAATTGATAAACACGAGACAGTCCTTCTAGTGCACAGATAAGCAGGAATTTCACAGGCAATTGCCCTTCAAATGCCATTATTTCACGGTTTGAGATTGTGGGGAGCTTTTTCGGTGAAAACTGCCAATCATTCCTGATCATTGCTAAAGACAGGATTTCTTGGAAGAGTCCGTCAGAAGACCATAGAATCCCATGCAGACCATTTAGAAAGATTCCCTTCATGTCTATAGCTAAACAAGAACCATTCATTGCAAACAAGAGTTAGGCACGAATTTTTCTTGGAAAAAGACTCCCAATACTCTTCGGATGAAATGCTGGCCATTTTTGGAGGTCCTGATGCACTGCTGACAAATGACCGAGATACGCCGTGAAAAGAGCTAAAGGTATAAAATACGTTCCGAAGGACTGCCTGCCACGAATTCGATCCTCGAACCATCCGACAAATGCTATGCGGATCCACTGCTGCGTTTTTAGCATAAGTCAATTTGAGAATATAGCTTAACGTGAGTAATTAAGGCCAAATCCCTGAAGATCTGACATCCCTTTGGAACCAATCTCTAAATGCTATTCGGATGCACTCCTGGTCATTGGACAGCGCTCCCTTTGTGACAATTGATAAACACGAGACAGTCCTTCTAGTGCACAGATAAGCAGGAATTTCACATGCAATTGCCCTTCAAATGCCATTATTTCACGGTTTGAGATTGTGGGGAGCTTTTTCGGTGAAAAATGCCAATCATTCCTGATCATGGGTAAAGACAGGATTTCTTTGAAGAGTCCTCAGAAGACGATAGAATTCCATGCAGACCATTTAGAAAGATTACCTTCATGTTTATAGCTAAACAAGAACCATTCATTGCAAACAAGAGTTAGGCACGAATATTTCTTGGAAAAAGACTCCCAATACTCTTCGGATGAAATGCTGGCCATTTTGGAGGTCCTAATGAATTGCTGACAAAAGACCGAGATACGCCGTATAAAGAGCTAAAGGTATAAAATTCGTTCCGAAGGACAGCCTGCCACGAATGCCTCCTGGAATCGTTAGACAAATGCTATGCGGATCCACTGCTGCGTTTTTAGCATAAGTCAATTTGTGAAAATAGCTTAATTAAGGCCAAATCACTGCAAGATCTGACATCCCTTTGGAACCAATCTCTAAATGCTATTCGGATGCACTCGTGGTCATTGGACTGTGCTCCCTTTTTGACAATTGATAAACACGAGACAGTCCTTCTAGTGCACAGATAAGCAGGAAATTCGCATGTAATTGCCCTTCAAATGCCATTATTTCACGGTTTCAGATTGGGGGGAGGTATTTCGTTGAAAAATGCCAATCATTCCTGATCATGGGTAAAGACAGGATTTCTTTGAAGAGTCCTCAGAAGACGATATAATCCCATGCAGACCATTTAGAAAGATTCCCTTCATGTCTATAGCTAAACAAGAACCATTCGTTGCAAACAAGAGTTAGGCACGAATTTTTCTTGGAAAAAGACTCCGAGTACTCTTCGGATGAAATGCTGGCCATTTTTGGAGGTCCTGATGCACTGCTGACAAATGACCGACATACGCCGTATAAAGAGCTAAAGGTACAAAATTCGTTCCGAAGGACTGCCTGCCACGAATGCCTCCTGGAACCATACGACAAATGCTATGCGGAACCACTGCTGCGTTTTTGGAAGAGAGCCATTTGTTAGAACAGCTAAACCTGAGTCATGATGCCCAAATCACTGCACGAAATGACATTCCCACGAGTCCAAACTCTACATGCTATTCGGAGGCACTGGTAGCCATTTGCCAGCGCTCCCCTTGTGATTATTGATAAAGAGGAGACATTCATTCTATTGCACATATAAGAATGATTTTCATCTGAAATTGGCGTTCTAATGCATTATTACACTGCTGGAGAATTTGTGGAGATGTTCCAGTGAAAAATGCGAATCATTCATCTCTGATCATGGCTAAAGACAGAGTTCTCTTGGACTAGTCTATTAGAAGACCATAGAATCCCATGCAGACCATTTAGAAAGATTCCCTTCATGTCTATAGCTAAACAAGAAGCATTCATTGCAAACAAGAGTTAGGCACGAATTGTTCTTGGAAAAAGACTCCCAATACTCTTCGGATGAAATGCTGGCCATTTTTGGAGGTCCTGATGAATTGCTGACAAAAGACCGAGATACGCCGTATAAAGAGCTAAAGGTACAAAATTCGTTCCGAAGGACTGCCTGCCACGAATGCCTCCTGGAACCATCCGACAAATGCTAGGCGGATCCACTGCTGCGTTTTTAGCATAAGTCAATTTGTGAAAATAGCTTAACGTGAGTAATTAAGGCCAAATCACTGCAAGATCTGACATCCCTTTCGAACCAATCTCTAAATGCTATTTGCATGCACTCCCGGTCATTGGACAGCGCTCCCTTTGTGACAATTGATAAACACGAGACAGTCCTTCTAGTGCACAGATAAGCAGGAATTTGACAGGCAATTGCCCTTCAAATGCCATTATTTCACGGTTTCAGATTGTGGGGAGGTATTTCGGTGAAAAATGCCAATCACTCCTGATCACGGCTAAAGACAGGATTTCTTGGAAGAGTCCGTCAGAAGACCATAGAATCCCATTAAGACCATTTAGGAAGATTCCCTTCATGTCTATAGCTAAACAAGAACCATTCATTGCAAACAAGAGTTAGGCACGAATTTTTCTTGGAAAAAGACTCCCAATACTCTTCGGATGAAATGCTGGCCATTTTTGGAGGTCCTGATGCACTGCTGACAAATGACCGAGATACGCCGTGAAAAGAGCTAAAGGTATAAAATTCGTTCCGAAGGACTGCCTGCCACGAATGCCTCCTGGAACCATCCGACAAATGCTATGCGGATCCACTGCTGCGTTTTTAGCATAAGTCATTTTGTGAAAATAGCTTAATTAAGGCCAAATCACTGCAAGATCTGACATCCCTCTCGAAGCAATCTGTAAATGCTATTCGGATGCACTCCCGGTCATTGGACAGCGCTCCCTTTTTGACAATTGATAAACATGAGACAGTCCTTCTAGTGTACAGATAAGCAGGAATTTCACATGCAATTGCCCTTCAAATGCCATTATTTCACGGTTTGAGATTGTGGGGAGCTTTTTCGGTGAAAACTGCCAATCATTCCTGATCATTGCTAAAGACAGGATTTCTTGGAAGAGTCCGTCAGAAGACCATAGAATCCCATGCAGACCATTTAGAAAGATTCCCTTCATGTTTATAGCTAAGCAACAACCATTTATTGCAAACAAGAGTTAGGCACGAATTTTTCTTGCAAAAAGACTCCCAATACTCTTCGGATGAAATGCTGGCCATTTTTGGAGGTCCTGATGCACTGCTGACAAATTACCGAGATACGCCGTAAAAAGAGCTAAAGGTATAAAATTCGTTCCGAAGGACTGCCTGCCACGAATGCCTCCTGGAACCATCCGACAAATGCTATGCGGATCCACTGCTGCGTTTTTAGCATAAGTCATTTTGTGAAAATAGCTTAATTAAGGCCAAATCACTGCAAGATCTGACATCCCTCTCGAAGCAATCTCTAAATGCTATTCGGATGCACTCCCGGTCATTGGACAGCGCTCCCTTTGTGACAATTGATAAACACGAGACAGTCCTTCTAGTGCACAGATAAGCAGGAATTTCACATGCAATTGCCCTTCAAATGCCATTATTTCACGGTTTGAGATTGTGGGGAGCTTTTTCGGTGAAAACTGCCAATCATTCCTGATCATTGCTAAAGACAGGATTTCTTGGAAGAGTCCGTCAGAAGACCATAGAATCCCATGCAGACCATTTAGAAAGATTCCCTTCATGTCTATAGCTAAACAAGAACCATTCATTGCAAACAAGAGTTAGGCACGAGTTGTTCTTGGAAAAAGACTCCCAATACTCTTCGGACGAAATGCTGGCCATTTTTGGAGGTCCTGATGCACTGGTGACAAATGACCGAGATACGCCGTGAAAAGAACTAAACGTATAAAATTCGTTCCGAAGGACTGCCTGCCACGAATGCCTCCTGGAATCATCCGACAAATGCTATGCGGAACAACTGCTGCGTTTTTGGAAGAGAGCCATTTGTTAGAACAGCTAAACCTGAGTCATGATGCCCAAATCACTGCACGAAATGACATTCCCACGAATCCAAACTCTACATGCTATTCGGAGGCGGTGTTAGCCATTTGCCAGCGCTCCCCTTGTGATTATTGATAAAGAGGAGACATTCATACTATTGCACATATAAGCACGATTTTCACCTGAAATTTTGGTGCTAATGCATTATTACACTGCTGGAGAATTTGTGGAGATGTTCCTGCGAAAAATGCGAATCATTCATTCCTGATCATGGCTAAAGACAGAGTTCTCTTGGACTAGTCCATTAGAAGACCATAGAATCCCATGCAGACCATTTAGAAAGATTCCCTTCATGTCTATAGCTAAACAAGAACCATTCATTGCAAACAAGAGTTAGGCACGAATTTTTCTTGGAAAAAGACTCCCAATACTCTTCGGATGAAATGCTGGCCATTTTTGGAGGTCCTGATGCACTGCTGACAAATGACCGAGATACGCCGTAAAAAGAGCTAAAGGTATAAAATACGTTCCGAAGAACTGCCTGCCACGAATTCCTCCTGGAATCATCCGACAGATGCTAGGCGGATCCACTGCTGGGTTTTTAGCATAAGTCAAGTCGTGAAAATAGCTTAATTAAGGCCAAATCACTGCAAGATCTGACATCCCTCTCGAAGCAATCTCTAAATGCTATTCGGATGCACTCCCGGTCATTGGACAGCGCTCCCTTTGTGACAATTGATAAACACGAGACAGTCCTTCTAGTGCACAGATAAGCAGGAATTTCACAGGCAATTGCCCTTCAAATGCCATTATTTCACGGTTTGAGATTGTGGGGAGCTTTTTCGGTGAAAACTGCCAATCATTCCTGATCATTGCTAAAGACAGGATTTCTTGGAAGAGTCCGTCAGAAGACCATAGAATCCCATGCAGACCATTTAGAAAGATTCCCTTCATGTCTATAGCTAAACAAGAACCATTCATTGCAAACAAGAGTTAGGCACGAATTTTTCTTGGAAAAAGACTCCCAATACTCTTCGGATGAAATGCTGGCCATTTTTGGAGGTCCTGATGCACTGCTGACAAATGACCGAGATACGCCGTGAAAAGAGCTAAAGGTATAAAATACGTTCCGAAGGACTGCCTGCCACGAATTCGATCCTCGAACCATCCGACAAATGCTATGCGGATCCACTGCTGCGTTTTTAGCATAAGTCAATTTGAGAATATAGCTTAACGTGAGTAATTAAGGCCAAATCCCTGAAGATCTGACATCCCTTTGGAACCAATCTCTAAATGCTATTCGGATGCACTCCTGGTCATTGGACAGCGCTCCCTTTGTGACAATTGATAAACACGAGACAGTCCTTCTAGTGCACAGATAAGCAGGAATTTCACATGCAATTGCCCTTCAAATGCCATTATTTCACGGTTTGAGATTGTGGGGAGCTTTTTCGGTGAAAAATGCCAATCATTCCTGATCATGGGTAAAAGACAGGATTTCTTTGAAGAGTCCTCAGAAGACGATAGAATTCCATGCAGACCATTTAGAAAGATTACCTTCATGTTTATAGCTAAACAAGAACCATTCATTGCAAACAAGAGTTAGGCACGAATATTTCTTGGAAAAAGACTCCCAATACTCTTCGGATGAAATGCTGGCCATTTTGGAGGTCCTAATGAATTGCTGACAAAAGACCGAGATACGCCGTATAAAGAGCTAAAGGTATAAAATTCGTTCCGAAGGACAGCCTGCCACGAATGCCTCCTGGAATCGTTAGACAAATGCTATGCGGATCCACTGCTGCGTTTTTAGCATAAGTCAATTTGTGAAAATAGCTTAATTAAGGCCAAATCACTGCAAGATCTGACATCCCTTTGGAACCAATCTCTAAATGCTATTCGGATGCACTCGTGGTCATTGGACTGTGCTCCCTTTTTGACAATTGATAAACACGAGACAGTCCTTCTAGTTGCACAGATAAGCAGGAATTCGCATGTAATTGCCCTTCAAATGCCATTATTTCACGGTTTCAGATGGGGGGGAGGTATTTCGTTGAAAAATGCCAATCATTCCTGATCATGGGTAAAGACAGGATTTCTTTGAAGAGTCCTCAGAAGACGATATAATCCCATGCAGACCATTTAGAAAGATTCCCTTCATGTCTATAGCTAAACAAGAACCATTCGTTGCAAACCAAGAGTTAGGCACGAATTTTTCTTGGAAAAAGACTCCGAGTACTCTTCGGATGAAATGCTGGCCATTTTTGGAGGTTCCTGATGCACTGCTGACAAATGACCGACATACGCCGTATAAAGAGCTAAAGGTACAAAATTCGTTCCGAAGGACTGCCTGCCACGAATGCCTCCTGGAAACATACGACAAATTGCTATGCGGAACCACTGCTGCGTTTTTTGGAAGAGAGCCATTTGTTAGAACAGCTAAACCTGAGTCATGATGCCCAAATCACTGCACGAATGACATTCCCACGAGTCCAAACTCTACATGCTATTCGGAGGCACTGGTAGCCATTGCCAGCGCTCCCCTTGTGATTATTGATAAAGAGGAGACATTCATTCTATTGCACATATAAGAATGATTTTTCATCTGAAATTGGCGTTCTAATGCATTATTACACTGCTGGAGAATTTGTGGAGATGTTCCAGTGAAAAATGCGAATCATTCATCTCTGATCATGGCTAAAGACAGAGTTCTCTTGGACTAGTCTATTAGAAGACCATAGAATCCATGCAGACCATTTAGAAAGATTACCTTCATGTCTATAGCTAAACAAGAAGCATTCATTGCAAACAAGAGTTAGGCACGAATTGTTCTTGGAAAAAGACTCCCAATACTCTTCGGATGAAATGCTGGCCATTTTTGGAGGTCCTGATGAATTGCTGACAAAAGACGAGATACGCCGTATAAAGAGCTAAAGGTACAAAATTCGTTCCGAAAGGACTGCCTGCCACGAATGCCTCCTGGAACCATCCGACAAATGCTAGGCGGATCACTGCTGCGTTTTTAGCATAAGTCAATTTGTGAAAATAGCTTAACGTGAGTAATTAAGGCCAAATCACTGCAAGATCTGACATCCCTTTCGAACCAATCTCTAAATGCTATTTGCATGCACTCCCGGTCATTGGACAGCGCTCCCTTTGTGACAATTGATAAACACGATACAGTCCTTCTAGTGCACAGATAAGCAGGAATTTCACAGGCAATTGCCCTTCAATGCCATTATTTCACGGTTTCAGATTGTGGGGAGGTATTTCGGTGAAAAATGCCAATCACTCCTGATCACGGCTAAAGACAGGATTTCTTGGAAGAGTCCTCAGAAGACCATAGAATCCCATGCAGACCATTTAGAAAGATTCCCTTCATGTCTATAGCTAAACAAGAACCATTCATTGCAAACAAGAGTTAGGCACGAATTGTTCTTGGAAAAAGACTCCCTATACTCTTCGGACGAAATGCTGGCCATTTTTGGAGGTCGTGATGCACTGTTGACAAATGACCGAGATACGCCGTATAAAGAGCTAAAGGTACAAAATATGATCCGAAGAACTGTCCTGCCACGAATTCCTCCTGGAATCATCCGACAGATGCTAGGCGGATCCCACTGCTGGGTTTTTTAGCATAAGTAAAGTTGTGAAAATAGCTTAATTAAGGCAAATCACTGCAAGATCTGACATCCCTCTCGAAGCAATCTCTAAATGCTATTCGGATGCACTCCCGGTCATTGGACAGCGCTCCCTTTGTGACAATTGATAAACAAGCGAGACAGTCCTTCTAGTGCACAGATAAGCAGGAATTTCACATGCAATTGCCCTTCAAATGCCATTATTTCACGGTTTGAGATTGTGGGGAGCTTTTTCGGTGAAAACTGCCAATCATTCCTGATCATTGCTAAAGACAGGATTTCTTGGAAGAGGTCCGTCAGAAGACCATAGAATCCCATGCAGACCATTTAGAAAGATTCCCTTCATGTTTATAGCTAAGCAACAACCATTTATTGCAAACAAGAGTAGGCACGAATTTTTTCTTGCAAAAAGACTCCCATACTGCTTCGGATGAAATGCTGGCCATTTTTGGAGGTCCTGATGCACTGCTGACAAATGACAAAGATACGCCGTAAAAAGAGCTAAAGGTATAAAATTCGTTCCGAAGGACAGCTGCCCCGAATGCCTCCTGGAACCATCCGACAAATGCTATGCGGATCCACTGCTGCGTTTTTAGCATAAGTCAAGTCGTGAAAATAGCTTAATTAAGGCCAAATCACTGCAAGATCTGACATCCCTCTCGAAGCAATCTCTAAATGCTATTCGGATGCACTCCCGGTCATTGGACAGCGCTCCCTTTTGTGACAATTGAATAAACACGAGACAGTCCTTCTAGTGCACAGATAAGCAGGAATTTCACAGGCAATTGCCCTTCAAATGCCATTATTTCACGGTTTGAGATTGTGGGGAGCTTTTTCGGTGAAAACTGCCAATCATTCCTGATCATTGCCTAAAGACAGGGATTTCTTGGAAGAGTCCGTCAGAAGACCATAGAATCCCATGCAGACCATTTAGAAAGATTCCCTTCATGTTTTCAGCTTAACAAGAACCATTCATTGCAAACAAGAGTTAGGCACGAGTTTGTTCTTGGAAAAAGACTCCCATACTCATCGGACGAAATGCTGGCCATTTTGGAGGTCCTGATGCACTGCTGACAAATGACCGACATACGCCGTATAAGAGCTAAAGGTACAAAATTCGTTCCGAAGGACTGCCTGCACGAATGCCTCCTGGAACCATACGACAAATGCTATGCGGAACCACTGCTGCGTTTTTGGAAGAGAGCATTTGTTAGAACAGCTAAACCTGAGCCATGATGCCCAAATCACTGCACGAAATGACATTCCCACGAGTCCAAACTCTACATGCTATTCGGAGGCACTGGTAGCCATTTGCCAGCGCTCCCCTTGTGATTATTGATAAAGAGGGAGACATTCATTCTATTGCACATATAAGCACGATTTTCACCTGAAATTTTGGTGCTAATGCATTATTGCACTGCTGGAGAATTTGTGGAGATGTTCCTGCGAAAATGCGAATCATTCATTCCTGATCATGGGTAAAGACAGAGTTCTCTTGGACTAGTCCATTAGAAGACCATAGAATCCCATGCAGACCATTTAGAAAGATTCCCCTTCATGTCTATAGCTAAACAAGAACCATTCATTGCAAACAAGAGTTAGGCACGAATTGTTCTTGGAAAAAGACTCCCAATACTCTTCGGACGAAATGCTGGCCATTTTTGGAGGTCCTGATGCACTGTTGACAAATGACCGAGATACGCCGTATAAAGAGCTAAAGGTATAAAAATATGTTCCGAAGAACTGTCTGCCACGAATTCCTCCTGGAATCATCCGACAGATGCTAGGCGGATCCACTGCTGGTTTTTTAGCATAAGTCATGTTGTGAAAATAGCTTAATTAAGGCCAATCACTGCAAGATCTGACATCCCTCTCGAAGCAATCTCTAATTGCTATTCGGATGCACTCCCGGTCATTGGACAGCGCTCCCTTTGTGACAATTGATAAACACGAGACAGTCCTTCTAGTGCACAGATAAGCAGGAATTTCAACAGGCAATTGCCCTTCAAATGCCATTATTTCACGGTTTGAGATTGTGGGGAGCTTTTTCGGTGAAAACTGCCAATCATTCCTGATCATTGCTAAAGACAGGATTTCTTGGAAGAGTCCTCAGAAGACCATAGAATCCCATGCAGACCATTTAGAAAGATTCCCTTCATGTTTTCAGCTAAACAAGAACCATTCATTGCAAACAAGAGTTAGGCACGAATTTTTCTTGGAAAAAGACTCCCAATACTCTTCGGATGAAATGCTGGCCATTTTTGGAGGTCCTGATGCACTGCTGACAAATGACCGAGATACGCCGTGAAAAGAGCTAAAGGTATAAAATACGTTCCGAAGGACTGCCAGCCACGAATTCGATCCTCGAACCATCCGACAAATGCTATGCGGATCCACTGCTGCGTTTTTAGCATAAGTCAATTTGAGAATATAGCTTAACGTGAGTAATTAAGGCCAAATCCCTGAAGATCTGACATCCCTTTGGAACCAATCTCTAAATGCTATTCGGATGCACTCCTGGTCATTGGACAGCGCTCCCTTTGTGACAATTGATAAACACGAGACAGTCCTTCTAGTGCACAGATAAGCAGGAATTTCACATGCAATTGCCTTTCAAATGCCATTATTTCACGGTTTGAGATTGTGGGGAGCTTTTTCGGTGAAAAATGCCAATCACTCCTGATCATGGGTAAAGACAGGATTTCTTTGAAGAGTCCTCAGAAGACGATAGAATTCCATGCAGACCATTTAGAAAGATTCCCTTCATGTTTATAGCTAAACAAGAACCATTCATTGCAAACAAGAGTTAGGCACGAATATTTCTTGGAAAAAGACTCCCAACACTCTTCGGATGAAATGCTGGCCATTTTCGAGGTCCTAATGAATTGCTGACAAAAGACCGACATACGCCGTATAAAGAGCTAAAGGTATAAAATTCGTTCCGAAGGACAGCCTGCCACGAATGCCTCCTGGAATCGTTAGACAAATGCTATGCGGATCCACTGCTGCGTTTTTAGCATAAGTCAATTTGTGAAAATAGCTTAATTAAGGCCAAATCACTGCAAGATCTGACATCGCTTTGGAACCAATCTCTAAATGCTATTCGGATGCACTCCCGGTCATTGGACTGCGCTCCCTTTTTGACAATTGATAAACACGAGACAGTCCTTCTAGTGCACAGATAAGCAGGAAATTCACATGTAATTGCCCTTCAAATGCCATTATTTCACGGTTTCAGATTGGGGGGAGGTATTTCGGTGAAAAATGCCAATCATTCCTGATCATGGGTAAAGACAGGATTTCTTTGAAGAGTCCTCAGAAGACGATATAATCCCATGCAGAGCATTTAGAAAGATTCCCTTCATGTCTATAGCTAAACAAGAACCATTCGTTGCAAACAAGAGTAAGGCACGAATTTTTCTTGGAAAAAGACTCCGAGTACTCTTCGGATGAAATGCTGGCCATTTTTGGAGGTCCTGATGCACTGCTGACAAATGACCGACATACGCCGTATAAAGAGCTAAAGGTACAAAATTCGTTCCGAAGGACTGCCTGCCACGAATGCCTCCTGGAACCATACGACAAATGCTATGCGGAACCACTGCTGCGTTTTTGGAAGAGAGCCATTTGTTAGAACAGCTAAACCTGAGCCATGATGCCCAAATCACTGCACGAAATGACATTCCCACGAGTCCAAACTCTACATGCTATTCGGAGGCACTGGTAGCCATTTGCCAGCGCTCCCCTTGTGATTATTGATAAAGAGGAGACATTCATTCTATTGCACATATAAGCACGATTTTCACCTGAAATTTTGGTGCTAATGCATTATTGCACTGCTGGAGAATATGTGGAGATGTTCCTGCGAAAAATGCGAATCATTCATTCCTGATCATGGGTAAAGACAGAGTTCTCTTTGACTAGTCCATTAGAAGACCATAGAATCCCATGCAGACCATTAAGAAAGATTCCCTTCATGTCTATAGCTAAACAAGAACCATTCATTGCAAACAAGAGTTAGGCACGAATTGTTCTTGGAAAAAGACTCCCAATACTCTTCGGACGAAATGCTGGCCATTTTTGGAGGTCCTGATGCACTGTTGACAAATGACCGAGATACGCCGTATAAAGAGCTAAAGGTATAAAATATGTTCCGAAGAACTGTCTGCCACGAATTCCTCCTGGAATCATCCGACAGATGCTAGGCGGATCCACTGCTGGGTTTTTAGCATAAGTCAAGTTGTGAAAATAGCTTAATTAAGGCCAAATCACTGCAAGATCTGACATCCCTCTCGAAGCAATCTCTAAATGCTATTCGGATGCACTCCCGGTCATTGGACAGCGCTCCCTTTGTGACAATTGATAAACACGAGACAGTCCTTCTAGTGCACAGATAAGCAGGAATTTCACAGGCAATTGCCCTTCAAATGCCATTATTTCACGGTTTGAGATTGTGGGGAGCTTTTTCGGTGAAAACTGCCAATCATTCCTGATCATTGCTAAAGACAGGATTTCTTGGAAGAGTCCGTCAGAAGACCATAGAATCCCATGCAGACCATTTAGAAAGATTCCCTTCATGTCTATAGCTAAACAAGAACCATTCATTGCAAACAAGAGTTAGGCACGAATTTTTCTTGGAAAAAGACTCCCAATACTCTTCGGATGAAATGCTGGCCATTTTTGGAGGTCCTGATGCACTGCTGACAAATGACCGAGATACGCCGTGAAAAGAGCTAAAGGTATAAAATACGTTCCGAAGGACTGCCTGCCACGAATTCGATCCTCGAACCATCCGACAAATGCTATGCGGATCCACTGCTGCGTTTTTAGCATAAGTCAATTTGAGAATATAGCTTAACGTGAGTAATTAAGGCCAAATCCCTGAAGATCTGACATCCCTTTGGAACCAATCTCTAAATGCTATTCGGATGCACTCCTGGTCATTGGACAGCGCTCCCTTTGTGACAATTGATAAACACGAGACAGTCCTTCTAGTGCACAGATAAGCAGGAATTTCACATGCAATTGCCCTTCAAATGCCATTATTTCACGGTTTGAGATTGTGGGGAGCTTTTTCGGTGAAAAATGCCAATCATTCCTGATCATGGGTAAAGACAGGATTTCTTTGAAGAGTCCTCAGAAGACGATAGAATTCCATGCAGACCATTTAGAAAGATTACCTTCATGTTTATAGCTAAACAAGAACCATTCATTGCAAACAAGAGTTAGGCACGAATATTTCTTGGAAAAAGACTCCCAATACTCTTCGGATGAAATGCTGGCCATTTTGGAGGTCCTAATGAATTGCTGACAAAAGACCGAGATACGCCGTATAAAGAGCTAAAGGTATAAAATTCGTTCCGAAGGACAGCCTGCCACGAATGCCTCCTGGAATCGTTAGACAAATGCTATGCGGATCCACTGCTGCGTTTTTAGCATAAGTCAATTTGTGAAAATAGCTTAATTAAGGCCAAATCACTGCAAGATCTGACATCCCTTTGGAACCAATCTCTAAATGCTATTCGGATGCACTCGTGGTCATTGGACTGTGCTCCCTTTTTGACAATTGATAAACACGAGACAGTCCTTCTAGTGCACAGATAAGCAGGAAATTCGCATGTAATTGCCCTTCAAATGCCATTATTTCACGGTTTCAGATTGGGGGGAGGTATTTCGTTGAAAAATGCCAATCATTCCTGATCATGGGTAAAGACAGGATTTCTTTGAAGAGTCCTCAGAAGACGATATAATCCCATGCAGACCATTTAGAAAGATTCCCTTCATGTCTATAGCTAAACAAGAACCATTCGTTGCAAACAAGAGTTAGGCACGAATTTTTCTTGGAAAAAGACTCCGAGTACTCTTCGGATGAAATGCTGGCCATTTTTGGAGGTCCTGATGCACTGCTGACAAATGACCGACATACGCCGTATAAAGAGCTAAAGGTACAAAATTCGTTCCGAAGGACTGCCTGCCACGAATGCCTCCTGGAACCATACGACAAATGCTATGCGGAACCACTGCTGCGTTTTTGGAAGAGAGCCATTTGTTAGAACAGCTAAACCTGAGTCATGATGCCCAAATCACTGCACGAAATGACATTCCCACGAGTCCAAACTCTACATGCTATTCGGAGGCACTGGTAGCCATTTGCCAGCGCTCCCCTTGTGATTATTGATAAAGAGGAGACATTCATTCTATTGCACATATAAGAATGATTTTCATCTGAAATTGGCGTTCTAATGCATTATTACACTGCTGGAGAATTTGTGGAGATGTTCCAGTGAAAAATGCGAATCATTCATTCCTGATCATGGCTAAAGACAGAGTTCTCTTGGACTAGTCTATTAGAAGACCATAGAATCCCATGCAGACCATTTAGAAAGATTCCCTTCATGTCTATAGCTAAACAAGAAGCATTCATTGCAAACAAGAGTTAGGCACGAATTGTTCTTGGAAAAAGACTCCCAATACTCTTCGGATGAAATGCTGGCCATTTTTGGAGGTCCTGATGAATTGCTGACAAAAGACCGAGATACGCCGTATAAAGAGCTAAAGGTACAAAATTCGTTCCGAAGGACTGCCTGCCACGAATGCCTCCTGGAACCATCCGACAAATGCTAGGCGGATCCACTGCTGCGTTTTTAGCATAAGTCAATTTGTGAAAATAGCTTAACGTGAGTAATTAAGGCCAAATCACTGCAAGATCTGACATCCCTTTCGAACCAATCTCTAAATGCTATTTGCATGCACTCCCGGTCATTGGACAGCGCTCCCTTTGTGACAATTGATAAACACGATACAGTCCTTCTAGTGCACAGATAAGCAGGAATTTCACAGGCAATTGCCCTTCAAATGCCATTATTTCACGGTTTCAGATTGTGGGGAGGTATTTCGGTGAAAAATGCCAATCACTCCTGATCACGGCTAAAGACAGGATTTCTTGGAAGAGTCCTCAGAAGACCATAGAATCCCATGCAGACCATTTAGAAAGATTCCCTTCATGTCTATAGCTAAACAAGAACCATTCATTGCAAACAAGAGTTAGGCACGAATTGTTCTTGGAAAAAGACTCCCAATACTCTTCGGACGAAATGCTGGCCATTTTTGGAGGTCGTGATGCACTGTTGACAAATGACCGAGATACGCCGTATAAAGAGCTAAAGGTACAAAATATGATCCGAAGAACTGTCTGCCACGAATTCCTCCTGGAATCATCCGACAGATGCTAGGCGGATCCACTGCTGGGTTTTTAGCATAAGTAAAGTTGTGAAAATAGCTTAATTAAGGCCAAATCACTGCAAGATCTGACATCCCTCTCGAAGCAATCTCTAAATGCTATTCGGATGCACTCCCGGTCATTGGACAGCGCTCCCTTTGTGACAATTGATAAACACGAGACAGTCCTTCTAGTGCACAGATAAGCAGGAATTTCACATGCAATTGCCCTTCAAATGCCATTATTTCACGGTTTGAGATTGTGGGGAGCTTTTTCGGTGAAAACTGCCAATCATTCCTGATCATTGCTAAAGACAGGATTTCTTGGAAGAGTCCGTCAGAAGACCATAGAATCCCATGCAGACCATTTAGAAAGATTCCCTTCATGTTTATAGCTAAGCAACAACCATTTATTGCAAACAAGAGTTAGGCACGAATTTTTCTTGCAAAAAGACTCCCAATACTCTTCGGATGAAATGCTGGCCATTTTTGGAGGTCCTGATGCACTGCTGACAAATGACAAAGATACGCCGTAAAAAGAGCTAAAGGTATAAAATTCGTTCCGAAGGACAGCCTGCCACGAATGCCTCCTGGAACCATCCGACAAATGCTATGCGGATCCACTGCTGCGTTTTTAGCATAAGTCAAGTCGTGAAAATAGCTTAATTAAGGCCAAATCACTGCAAGATCTGACATCCCTCTCGAAGCAATCTCTAAATGCTATTCGGATGCACTCCCGGTCATTGGACAGCGCTCCCTTTGTGACAATTGATAAACACGAGACAGTCCTTCTAGTGCACAGATAAGCAGGAATTTCACAGGCAATTGCCCTTCAAATGCCATTATTTCACGGTTTGAGATTGTGGGGAGCTTTTTCGGTGAAAACTGCCAATCATTCCTGATCATTGCTAAAGACAGGATTTCTTGGAAGAGTCCGTCAGAAGACCATAGAATCCCATGCAGACCATTTAGAAAGATTCCCTTCATGTTTTCAGCTTAACAAGAACCATTCATTGCAAACAAGAGTTAGGCACGAGTTGTTCTTGGAAAAAGACTCCCAATACTCATCGGACGAAATGCTGGCCATTTTTGGAGGTCCTGATGCACTGCTGACAAATGACCGACATACGCCGTATAAAGAGCTAAAGGTACAAAATTCGTTCCGAAGGACTGCCTGCCACGAATGCCTCCTGGAACCATACGACAAATGCTATGCGGAACCACTGCTGCGTTTTTGGAAGAGAGCCATTTGTTAGAACAGCTAAACCTGAGCCATGATGCCCAAATCACTGCACGAAATGACATTCCCACGAGTCCAAACTCTACATGCTATTCGGAGGCACTGGTAGCCATTTGCCAGCGCTCCCCTTGTGATTATTGATAAAGAGGAGACATTCATTCTATTGCACATATAAGCACGATTTTCACCTGAAATTTTGGTGCTAATGCATTATTGCACTGCTGGAGAATTTGTGGAGATGTTCCTGCGAAAAATGCGAATCATTCATTCCTGATCATGGGTAAAGACAGAGTTCTCTTGGACTAGTCCATTAGAAGACCATAGAATCCCATGCAGACCATTTAGAAAGATTCCCTTCATGTCTATAGCTAAACAAGAACCATTCATTGCAAACAAGAGTTAGGCACGAATTGTTCTTGGAAAAAGACTCCCAATACTCTTCGGACGAAATGCTGGCCATTTTTGGAGGTCCTGATGCACTGTTGACAAATGACCGAGATACGCCGTATAAAGAGCTAAAGGTATAAAATATGTTCCGAAGAACTGTCTGCCACGAATTCCTCCTGGAATCATCCGACAGATGCTAGGCGGATCCACTGCTGGGTTTTTAGCATAAGTCAAGTTGTGAAAATAGCTTAATTAAGGCCAAATCACTGCAAGATCTGACATCCCTCTCGAAGCAATCTCTAAATGCTATTCGGATGCACTCCCGGTCATTGGACAGCGCTCCCTTTGTGACAATTGATAAACACGAGACAGTCCTTCTAGTGCACAGATAAGCAGGAATTTCACAGGCAATTGCCCTTCAAATGCCATTATTTCACGGTTTGAGATTGTGGGGAGCTTTTTCGGTGAAAACTGCCAATCATTCCTGATCATTGCTAAAGACAGGATTTCTTGGAAGAGTCCTCAGAAGACCATAGAATCCCATGCAGACCATTTAGAAAGATTCCCTTCATGTTTTCAGCTAAACAAGAACCATTCATTGCAAACAAGAGTTAGGCACGAATTTTTCTTGGAAAAAGACTCCCAATACTCTTCGGATGAAATGCTGGCCATTTTTGGAGGTCCTGATGCACTGCTGACAAATGACCGAGATACGCCGTGAAAAGAGCTAAAGGTATAAAATACGTTCCGAAGGACTGCCAGCCACGAATTCGATCCTCGAACCATCCGACAAATGCTATGCGGATCCACTGCTGCGTTTTTAGCATAAGTCAATTTGAGAATATAGCTTAACGTGAGTAATTAAGGCCAAATCCCTGAAGATCTGACATCCCTTTGGAACCAATCTCTAAATGCTATTCGGATGCACTCCTGGTCATTGGACAGCGCTCCCTTTGTGACAATTGATAAACACGAGACAGTCCTTCTAGTGCACAGATAAGCAGGAATTTCACATGCAATTGCCTTTCAAATGCCATTATTTCACGGTTTGAGATTGTGGGGAGCTTTTTCGGTGAAAAATGCCAATCACTCCTGATCATGGGTAAAGACAGGATTTCTTTGAAGAGTCCTCAGAAGACGATAGAATTCCATGCAGACCATTTAGAAAGATTCCCTTCATGTTTATAGCTAAACAAGAACCATTCATTGCAAACAAGAGTTAGGCACGAATATTTCTTGGAAAAAGACTCCCAACACTCTTCGGATGAAATGCTGGCCATTTTCGAGGTCCTAATGAATTGCTGACAAAAGACCGACATACGCCGTATAAAGAGCTAAAGGTATAAAATTCGTTCCGAAGGACAGCCTGCCACGAATGCCTCCTGGAATCGTTAGACAAATGCTATGCGGATCCACTGCTGCGTTTTTAGCATAAGTCAATTTGTGAAAATAGCTTAATTAAGGCCAAATCACTGCAAGATCTGACATCGCTTTGGAACCAATCTCTAAATGCTATTCGATGCACTCCCGGTCATTGGACTGCGCTCCCTTTTTGACAATTGATAAACACGAGACAGTCCTTCTAGTGCACAGATAAGCAGGAAATTCACATGTAATTGCCCTTCAAATGCCATTATTTCACGGTTTCAGATTGGGGGGAGGTATGTCGGTGAAAAATGCCAATCATTCTTGATCATGGGTAAAGACAGGATTTCTTTGAAGAGTCCTCAGAAGACGATATAATCCCATGCAGAGCATTTAGAAAGATTCCCTTCATGTCTATAGCTAAACAAGAACCATTCGTTTGCAAACAAGAGTAAGGCACGAATTTTTCTTGGAAAAAGACTCCGAGTACTCTTCGGATGAAATGCTGGCCATTTTTGGAGGTCCTGATGCACTGCTGACAAATGACCGACATACGCCGTATAAAGAGCTAAAGGTACAAAATTCGTTCCGAAGGACTGCCTGCCACGAATGCCTCCTGGAACCATACGACAAATGCTATGCGGAACCACTGCTGCGTTTTTGGAAGAGAGCCATTTGTTAGAACAGCTAAACCTGAGCCATGATGCCCAAATCACTGCACGAAATGACATTCCCACGAGTCCAAACTCTACATGCTATTCGGAGGCACTGGTAGCCATTTGCCAGCGCTCCCCTTGTGATTATTGATAAAGAGGAGACATTCATTCTATTGCACATATAAGCACGATTTTCACCTGAAATTTTGGTGCTAATGCATTATTGCACTGCTGGAGAATATGTGGAGATGTTCCTGCGAAAAATGCGAATCATTCATTCCTGATCATGGGTAAAGACAGAGTTCTCTTTGACTAGTCCATTAGAAGACCATAGAATCCCATGCAGACCATTAAGAAAGATTCCCTTCATGTCTATAGCTAAACAAGAACCATTCATTGCAAACAAGAGTTAGGCACGAATTGTTCTTGGAAAAAGACTCCCAATACTCTTCGGACGAAATGCTGGCCATTTTTGGAGGTCCTGATGCACTGTTGACAAATGACCGAGATACGCCGTATAAAGAGCTAAAGGTATAAAATATGTTCCGAAGAACTGTCTGCCACGAATTCCTCCTGGAATCATCCGACAGATGCTAGGCGGATCCACTGCTGGGTTTTTAGCATAAGTCAAGTTGTGAAAATAGCTTAATTAAGGCCAAATCACTGCAAGATCTGACATCCCTCTCGAAGCAATCTCTAAATGCTATTCGGATGCACTCCCGGTCATTGGACAGCGCTCCCTTTGTGACAATTGATAAACACGAGACAGTCCTTCTAGTGCACAGATAAGCAGGAATTTCACAGGCAATTGCCCTTCAAATGCCATTATTTCACGGTTTGAGATTGTGGGGAGCTTTTTCGGTGAAAACTGCCAATCATTCCTGATCATTGCTAAAGACAGGATTTCTTGGAAGAGTCCGTCAGAAGACCATAGAATCCCATGCAGACCATTTAGAAAGATTCCCTTCATGTCTATAGCTAAACAAGAACCATTCATTGCAAACAAGAGTTAGGCACGAATTTTTCTTGGAAAAAGACTCCCAATACTCTTCGGATGAAATGCTGGCCATTTTTGGAGGTCCTGATGCACTGCTGACAAATGACCGAGATACGCCGTGAAAAGAGCTAAAGGTATAAAATACGTTCCGAAGGACTGCCTGCCACGAATTCGATCCTCGAACCATCCGACAAATGCTATGCGGATCCACTGCTGCGTTTTTAGCATAAGTCAATTTGAGAATATAGCTTAACGTGAGTAATTAAGGCCAAATCCCT
This sequence comes from Aldabrachelys gigantea, assembly GCA_026122505.1. NCBI lineage: Eukaryota > Metazoa > Chordata > Testudines > Testudinidae > Aldabrachelys > Aldabrachelys gigantea. The sequence continues at coordinate 365,173 of JALNIE010000040.1, read as the reverse complement.
GAAGATCTGACATCCCTTTGGAACCAATCTCTAAATGCTATTCGGATGCACTCCTGGTCATTGGACAGCGCTCCCTTTGTGACAATTGATAAACACGAGACAGTCCTTCTAGTGCACAGATAAGCAGGAATTTCACATGCAATTGCCCTTCAAATGCCATTATTTCACGGTTTGAGATTGTGGGGAGCTTTTTCGGTGAAAAATGCCAATCATTCCTGATCATGGGTAAAGACAGGATTTCTTTGAAGAGTCCTCAGAAGACGATAGAATTCCATGCAGACCATTTAGAAAGATTACCTTCATGTTTATAGCTAAACAAGAACCATTCATTGCAAACAAGAGTTAGGCACGAATATTTCTTGGAAAAAGACTCCCAATACTCTTCGGATGAAATGCTGGCCATTTTGGAGGTCCTAATGAATTGCTGACAAAAGACCGAGATTACGCCGTATAAAGAGCTAAAGGTATAAAATTCGTTCCGAAGGACAGCCTGCCACGAATGCCTCCTGGAATCGTTAGACAAATGCTATGCGGATCCACTGCTGCGTTTTTAGCATAAGTCAATTTGTGAAAATAGCTTAATTAAGGCCAAATCACTGCAAGATCTGACATCCCTTTGGAACCAATCTCTAAATGCTATTCGGATGCACTCGTGGTCATTGGACTGTGCTCCCTTTTTGACAATTGATAAACACGAGACAGTCCTTCTAGTGCACAGATAAGCAGGAAATTCGCATGTAATTGCCCTTCAAATGCCATTATTTCACGGTTTCAGATTGGGGGGAGGTATTTCGTTGAAAAATGCCAATCATTCCTGATCATGGGTAAAGACAGGATTTCTTTGAAGAGTCCTCAGAAGACGATATAATCCCATGCAGACCATTTAGAAAGATTCCCTTCATGTCTATAGCTAAACAAGAACCATTCGTTGCAAACAAGAGTTAGGCACGAATTTTTCTTGGAAAAAGACTCCGAGTACTCTTCGGATGAAATGCTGGCCATTTTTGGAGGTCCTGATGCACTGCTGACAAATGACCGACATACGCCGTATAAAGAGCTAAAGGTACAAAATTCGTTCCGAAGGACTGCCTGCCACGAATGCCTCCTGGAACCATACGACAAATGCTATGCGGAACCACTGCTGCGTTTTTGGAAGAGAGCCATTTGTTAGAACAGCTAAACCTGAGTCATGATGCCCAAATCACTGCACGAAATGACATTCCCACGAGTCCAAACTCTACATGCTATTCGGAGGCACTGGTAGCCATTTGCCAGCGCTCCCCTTGTGATTATTGATAAAGAGGAGACATTCATTCTATTGCACATATAAGAATGATTTTCATCTGAAATTGGCGTTCTAATGCATTATTACACTGCTGGAGAATTTGTGGAGATGTTCCAGTGAAAAATGCGAATCATTCATTCCTGATCATGGCTAAAGACAGAGTTCTCTTGGACTAGTCTATTAGAAGACCATAGAATCCCATGCAGACCATTTAGAAAGATTCCCTTCATGTCTATAGCTAAACAAGAAGCATTCATTGCAAACAAGAGTTAGGCACGAATTGTTCTTGGAAAAAGACTCCCAATACTCTTCGGATGAAATGCTGGCCATTTTTGGAGGTCCTGATGAATTGCTGACAAAAGACCGAGATACGCCGTATAAAGAGCTAAAGGTACAAAATTCGTTCCGAAGGACTGCCTGCCACGAATGCCTCCTGGAACCATCCGACAAATGCTAGGCGGATCCACTGCTGCGTTTTTAGCATAAGTCAATTTGTGAAAATAGCTTAACGTGAGTAATTAAGGCCAAATCACTGCAAGATCTGACATCCCTTTCGAACCAATCTCTAAATGCTATTTGCATGCACTCCC
>JALNIE010000040.1:299739-362798 GCA_026122505.1 Aldabrachelys gigantea | reverse complement strand
TTAGCATAAGTCAAATTGTGAAAATAGTTTAACGTGAGTAATTAAGGCCAAATCACTGCAAGATCTGACATCCCTTTCGAACCAATCTCTAAATGCTATTCGGATGCACTCCTGGTCATTGGACAGCGCTCCCTTTGTGACAATTGATAAACACGAGACAGTCCTTCTAGTGCACAGATAAACAGGAATTTCACATGCAATTGCCCTTCAAATGCCATTATTTCACGGTTTGAGATTGTGGGGAGGTATTTCGGTGAAAATGCCAATCACTCCTGATCACGGCTAAAGACAGGATTTTTTAGAAGAGTCCTCAGAAGACCATAGAATCCCATGCAGACCATTTAGAAAGATTCCCTTCATGTCTACAGCTAAACAAGAACCATTCATTGCAAACAAGAGTTAGGCACGAATTGTTCTTGGAAAAAGACTCCCAATACTCTTCGGACGAAATGCTGGCCATTCTTGGAGGTCCTGATGAATTGCTGACAAAAGACCGACATACGCCGTATAAAGAGCTAAATGTACAAAATTCGTTCCCAAGGACTGCCTGCCACGAATGCCTCCTGGAACCATCCGACAAATGCTATGCGGATCCACTGCTGCGTTTTTGGAAGAGAGCCATTTGTTAGAACAGCTAAACCTGAGTCATGATGCCCAAATCACTGCACGAAATGACATTCCCACGAGTCCAAACTCTACATGCTATTCGGAGGCACTGGTAGCCATTTGCCAGCGCTACCCTTGTGATTATTGATAAAGAGGAGACATTCATTCTATTGCACATATAAGAACGATTTTCACCTGAATTTGTCGTTCTAATGCATTATTAGACTGCTGGACAATTTGTGGAGATGTTCCTGCGAAAAATGCGAATCATTCATTCCTGATCATGGCTAAAGACAGAGTTCTCTTGGACTCGTCCATTAGAAGACCATAGAATCCCATGCAGACCATTTAGAAAGATTCCCTTCATGTCTATAGCTAAACAAGAACCATTCATTGCAAACAAGAGTTAGGCACGAATTGTTCTTGGAAAAGACTCCCATACTCTTCGGATGAAATGCTGGCCATTTTTGGAGGTCCTGATGCACTGCTGACAAATGACCGAGATACGCCGTATAAAGAGAGAAAAGTATAAAATACGTTCTGAAGAACTGTCTGCCACGAATTGCTCCTGGAATCATCCGACAGATGCTAGGCGGATCCACTGCTGGGTTTTTAGCATAAGTCAAGTTGTGAAAATAGCTTAATTAAGGCCAAATCACTGCAAGATCTGACATCCCTCTCGAAGCAATCTCTAAATGCTATTCGGATGCACTCCCGGTCATTGGACAGCGCTCCCTTTGTGACAATTGATAAACACGAGACAGTCCTTCTAGTGCACAGATAAGCAGGAATTTCACAGGCAATTGCCCTTCAAATGCCATTATTTCACGGTTTGAGATTGTGGGGAGCTTTTTCGGTGAAAACTGCCAATCATTCCTGATCATTGCTAAAGACAGGATTTCTTGGAAGAGTCCGTCAGAAGACCATAGAATCCCATGCAGACCATTTAGAAAGATTCCCTTCATGTCTATAGCTAAACAAGAACCATTCATTGCAAACAAGAGTTAGGCACGAATTGTTCTTGGAAAAAGACTCCCAATACTCTTCGGATGAAATGCTGGCCATTTTTGGAGGTCCTGATGCACTGCTGACAAATGACCGAGATACGCCGTGAAAAGAGCTAAAGGTATAAAATTCGTTCCGAAGGACTGCCTGCCACGAATGCCTCCTGGAACCATCCGACAAATGCTATGCGGATCCACTGCTGCGTTTTTAGCATAAGTCATTTTGTGAAAATAGCTTAATTAAGGCCAAATCACTGCAAGATCTGACATCCCTCTCGAAGCAATCTGTAAATGCTATTCGGATGCACTCCCGGTCATTGGACAGCGCTCCCTTTTTGACAATTGATAAACACGAGACAGTCCTTCTAGTGCACAGACAAACAGGAATTTCACATGCAATTGCCCTTCAAATGCCATTATTTCACGGTTTGAGATTGTGGGGAGGTATTTCGGTGAAAAATGCCAATCACTCCTGATCAGGGCTAAAGACAGGATTTCTTGGAAGAGTCCTCAGAAGACCATAGAATCCCATGCAGACCATTTAGAAAGATTCCCTTCATGTCTATAGCTAAACAAGAACCATTCATTGCAAACAAGAGTTAGGCACGAATTGTTCTTGGAAAAAGACTCCCAATACTCTTCGGACGAAATGCTGGCCATTCTTGGAGGTCCTGATGAATTGCTGACAAAAGACCGACATACGCCGTATAAAGAGCTAAAGGTACAAAATTCGTTCCCAAAGACTGCCTGCCACGAATCCCTCCTGGAACCATCCGACAAATGCTATGCGGATCCACTGCTGCGTTTTTGGAAGAGAGCCATTTGTTAGAACAGCTAAACCTGAGTCATGATGCCCAAATCACTGCACGAAATGACATTCCCACGAGTCCAAACTCTACATGCTATTCGGAGGCACTGGTAGCCATTTGCCAGCGCTCCCCTTGTGATTATTGAGAAAGAGGAGACATTCATTCTATTGCACATATAAGAACGATTTTCACCTGAAATTGTCGTTCTAATGCATTATTACACTGCTGGACAATTTTTGGAGATGTTCCTGCGAAAAATGCGAATCATTCATTCCTGATCATGGGTAAAGACAGAGTTCTCTTGGACTACTCCATTAGAAGACCATAGAATCCCATGCAGACCATTTAGAAAGATTCCCTTCATGTTTATAGCTAAACAACAACCATTCATTGCAAACAAGAGTTAGGCACGAATTTTTCTTGGTAAAAGACTCCCAATACTCTTCGGATGAAATGCTGGCCATTTTTGGAGGTCCTGATGCACTGCTGACAAATGACCGAGATACGCCGTAAAAAGAGCTAAAGGTATAAAATACGTTCCGAAGAACTGCCTGGCACGAATGCCTCCTGGAATCATCCGACAAATGCTATGCGGAACCACTGCTGGGTTTTTAGCATAAGTCAATTTGTGAAAATAGCTTAATTAAGGCCAAATCACTGCAAGATCTGACATCCCTCTCGAAGCAATCTCTAAATGCTATTCGGATGCACTCCCGGTCATTGAACAGCGCTCCCTTTGTGACAATTGATAAACACGAGACAGTCCTTCTAGTGCACAGATAAACAGGAATTTCACATGCAATTGCCCTTCAAATGCCATTATTTCACGGTTTGAGATTGTGGGGAGGTATTTCGGTGAAAAATGCCAATCACTCCTGATCACGGCTAAAGACAGGATTTCTTGGAAGAGTCCTCAGAAGACCATAGAATCCCATGCAGACCATTTAGAAAGATTCCCTTCATGTCTATAGCTAAACAAGAACCATTCATTGCAAACAAGAGTTAGGCACGAATTGTTCTTGGAAAAAGACTCCCAATACTCTTCGGACGAAATGCTGGCCATTTTTGGAGGTCCTGATGCACTGCTAACAAACGACCGAGATACGCCGTAAAAAGAGCTAAAGGTATAAAATTCGTTCCGAAGGACTGCCTGCCACGAATGCCTCCTGGAATCATCCGACAAATGCTATGCGGATGCACTGCTGCGTTTTTGGAAGAGAGCCATTTGTTAGAACAGCTAAACCTGAGTCATGATGCCCAAATCACTGCACGAAATGACATTCCCACGAGTCCAAACTCTACATGCTATTCGGAGGCACTGGTAGCCATTTGCCAGCGCTCCCCTTGTGATTATTGATAAAGAGGAGACATTCATTCTATTGCACATATAAGAACGATTTTCACCTGAATTTGTCGTTCTAATGCATTACTAGACTGCTGGAGAATTTGTGGAGATGTTCCTGCGAAAAATGCGAATCATTCATTCCTGATCATGGCTAAAGACAGAGTTCTCTTGGACTAGTCCATTAGAAGACCATAGAATCCCATGCAGACCATTTAGAAAGATTCCCTTCATGTCTATAGCTAAACAAGAACCATTCATTGCAAACAAGAGTTAGGCACGAATTGTTCTTGGAAAAGACTCCCAATACTCTTCGGATGAAATGCTGGCCATTTTTGGAGGTCCTGATGCACTGCTGACAAATGACCGAGATACGCCGTATAAAGAGAGAAAAGTATAAAATACGTTCTGAAGAACTGTCTGCCACGAATTGCTCCTGGAATCATCCGACAGATGCTAGGCGGATCCACTGCTGGGTTTTTAGCATAAGTCAAGTTGTGAAAATAGCTTAATTAAGGCCAAATCACTGCAAGATCTGACATCCCTCTCGAAGCAATCTCTAAATGCTATTCGGATGCACTCCCGGTCATTGGACAGCGCTCCCTTTGTGACAATTGATAAACACGAGACAGTCCTTCTAGTGCACAGATAAGCAGGAATTTCACAGGCAATTGCCCTTCAAATGCCATTATTTCACGGTTTGAGATTGTGGGGAGCTTTTTCGGTGAAAACTGCCAATCATTCCAGATCATTGCTAAAGACAGGATTTCTTGGAAGAGTCTGTCAGAAGACCATAGAATCCCATGCAGACCATTTAGAAAGATTCCCTTCATGTCTATAGCTAAACAAGAACCATTCATTGCAAACAAGAGTTAGGCACGAATTGTTCTTGGAAAAAGACTCCCAATACTCTTCGGATGAAATGCTGGCCATTTTTGGAGGTCCTGATGCACTGCTGACAAATGACCGAGATACGCCGTGAAAAGAGCTAAAGGTATAAAATTCGTTCCGAAGGACTGCCTGCCACGAATGCCTCCTGGAACCATCCGACAAATGCTATGCGGATCCACTGCTGCGTTTTTAGCATAAGTCATTTTGTGAAAATAGCTTAATTAAGGCCAAATCACTGCAAGATCTGACATCCCTCTCGAAGCAATTTGTAAATGCTATTCGGATGCACTCCCGGTCATTGGACAGCGCTCCCTTTGTGACAATTGATAAACACGAGACAGTCCTTCTAGTGCACAGATAAGCAGGAATTTCACAGGCAATTGCCCTTCAAATGCCATTATTTCACGGTTTGAGATTGTGGGGAGCTTTTTCGGTGAAAACTGCCAATCATTCCTGATCATTGCTAAAGACAGGATTTCTTGGAAGAGTCCGTCAGAAGACCATAGAATCCCATGCAGACCATTTAGAAAGATTCCCTTCATGTCTATAGCTAAACAAGAACCATTCATTGCAAACAAGAGTTAGGCACGAATTGTTCTTGGAAAAAGACTCCCAATACTCTTCGGATGAAATGCTGGCCATTTTTGGAGGTCCTGATGCACTGCTGACAAATGACCGAGATACGCCGTGAAAAGAGCTAAAGGAATAAAATTCGTTCCGAAGGACTGCCTGCCACGAATGCCTCCTGGAACCATCCGACAAATGCTATGCGGATCCACTGCTGCGTTTTTAGCATAAGTCATTTTGTGAAAATAGCTTAATTAAGGCCAAATCACTGCAAGATCTGACATCCCTCTCGAAGCAATCTGTAAATGCTATTCGGATGCACTCCCGGTCATTGGACAGCGCTCCCTTTTTGACAATTGATAAACACGAGACAGTCCTTCTAGTGCACAGACAAACAGGAATTTCACATGCAATTGCCCTTCAAATGCCATTATTTCACGGTTTGAGATTGTGGGGAGGTATTTCGGTGAAAAATGCCAATCACTCCTGATCAGGGCTAAAGACAGGATTTCTTGGAAGAGTCCTCAGAAGACCATAGAATCCCATGCAAACCATTTAGAAAGATTCCCTTCATGTCTATAGCTAAACAAGAACCATTCATTGCAAACAAGAGTTAGGCACGAATTGTTCTTGGAAAAAGACTCCCAATACTCTTCGGACGAAATGCTGGCCATTCTTGGAGGTCCTGATGAATTGCTGACAAAAGACCGACATACGCCGTATAAAGAGCTAAAGGTACAAAATTCGTTCCCAAGGACTGCCTGCCACGAATCCCTCCTGGAACCATCCGACAAATGCTATGCGGATCCACTGCTGCGTTTTTGGAAGAGAGCCATTTGTTAGAACAGCTAAACCTGAGTCATGATGCCCAAATCACTGCAGGAAATGACATTTCCACGAGTCCAAACTCTACATGCTATTCGGAGGCACTGGTAGCCATTTGCCAGCGCTCCCCTTGTGATTATTGATAAAGAGGAGACACTCATTCTATTGCACATATAAGAACGATTTTCACCTGAATTTGTCGTTCTCATGCATTATTACACTGCTGGAGAATTTGTGGAGATGTTCCTGCGAAAAATGCGAATCATTCATTCCTGATCATGGCTAAAGACAGAGTTCTCTTGGACTAGTCCATTAGAAGACCATAGAATCCCATGCAGACCATTTAGAAAGATTCCCTTCATGTCTATAGCTAAACAAGAACCATTCATTGCAAACAAGAGTTAGGCACGAATTGTTCTTGGAAAAAGACTCCCAATACTCTTCGGATGAAATGCTGGCCATTTTTGGAGGTCCTGATGCACTGCTGACAAATGACCGAGATACGCCGTATAGAGAGCTAAATGTATAAAATACGTTCCGAAGAACTGTCTGCCACGAATTGCTCCTGGAATCATCCGACAGATGCTAGGCGGATCCACTGCTGGGTTTTTAGCATAAGTCAAGTTCTGAAAATAGCTTAATTAAGGCCAAATCACTGCAAGATCTGACATCCCTCTCGAAGCAATCTCTAAATGCTATTCGGATGCACTCCCGGTCATTGGACAGCGCTCCCTTTGTGACAATTGATAAACACGAGACAGTCCTTCTAGTGCACAGATAAGGAGGAATTTCACAGGCAATTGCCCTTCAAATGCCATTATTTCACGGTTTGATATTGTGGGGAGCTTTTTCGGTGAAAACTGCCAATCATTCCTGATCATTGCTAAAGACAGGATTTCTTGGAAAAGTCCGTCAGAAGACCATAGAATCCCATGCAGACCATTTAGAAAGATTCCCTTCATGTCTATAGCTAAACAAGAACCATTCATTGCAAACAAGAGTTAGGCACGAATTTTTCTTGGAAAAAGACTCCCAATACTCTTCGGATGAAATGCTGGCCATTTTTGGAGGTCCTGATGCACTGCTGACAAATGACCGAGATACGCCGTGAAAAGAGCTAAAGGTATAAAATACGTTCCGAAGGACTGCCTGCCACGAATTCGCTCCTCGAACCGTTCGACAAATGCTATGCGGATCCACTGCTGCGTTTTTAGCATAAGTCAATTTGTGAATATAGCTTAACGTGAGTAATTAAGGCCAAATCCCTGAAGATCTGACATCCCTTTGAAACCAATCTCTAAATGCTATTCGGATGCTCTCCTGGTCATTGGACAGCGCTCCCTTTGTGACAATTGATAAACACGAGACAGTCCTTCTAGTGCACAGATAAGCAGGAATTTCACATGCAATTGCCCTTCAAATGCCATTATTTCACGGTTTGAGATTGTGGGGAGCTTTTTCGGTGAAAACTGCCAATCATTCCTGATCATTGCTAAAGACAGGATTTCTTGGAAGAGTCCGTCAGAAGACCATAGAATCCCGTGCAGACCATTTAGAAAGATTCCCTTCATGTTTATAGCTAAACAACAACCATTCATTGCAAACAAGAGTTAGGCACGAATTTTTCTTGGAAAAAGACTCCCAATACTCTTCGGATGAAATGCTGGCCATTTTTGGAGGTCCTGATGCACTGCTGCCAAATGACCGAGATACGCCGTAAAAAGAGCTAAAGGTATAAAATTCGTTCCGAAGGACTGCCTGCCACGAATGCCTCCTGGAACCATCCGACACATGCTATGCGGATCCACTGCTGCGTTTTTAGCATAAGTCATTTTGTGAAAATAGCTTAATTAAGGCCAAATCACTGCAAGATCTGACATCCCTCTCGAAGCAATCTCTAAATGCTATTCGGATGCACTCCCGGTCATTGGACAGCGCTCCCTTTTTGAAAATTGATAAACACGAGACAGTCCTTCTAGTGCACAGATAAACAGGAATTTCACATGCAATTGCCCTTCAAATGCCATTATTTCACGGTTTCAGATTGTGGGGAGGTATTTCGGTGAAAAATGCCAATCACTCCTGATCACGGCTAAAGACAGGATTTCTTGGAAGAGTCCTCAGAAGACCATAGAATCCCATGCAGACCATTTAGAAAGATTCCCTTCATGTCTATAGCTAAACAAGAACCATTCATTGCAAACAAGAGTTAGGCACGAATTGTTCTTGGAAAAAGACTCCCAATACTCTTCGGACGAAATGCTGGCCATTTTTGGAGGTCCTGATGCACTGTTGACAAATGACCGAGATACGCCGTGAAAAGAACTAAACGTATAAAATTCGTTCCGAAGGACTGCCTGCCACGAATGCCTCCTGGAATCATCCGACAAATGCTATGCGGAACAACTGCTGCGTTTTTGGAAGAGAGCCATTTGTTAGAACAGCTAAACCTGAGTCACGATGCCCAAATCACTGCACGAAATGACATTCCCACGAATCCAAACTCTATATGCTATTCGGAGGCAGTGGTAGCCATTTGCCAGCGCTCCCCTTGTGATTATTGATAAAGAGGAGACATTCATACTATTGCACATATAAGCACGATTTTCACCTGAAATTTTGGTGCTAATGCATTATTACACTGCTGGAGAATTTGTGGAGATGTTCCTGCGAAAAATGCGAATCATTCATTCCTGATCATGGCTAAAGACAGAGTTCTCTTGGACTAGTCCATTAGAAGACCATAGAATCCCATGCAGACCATTTAGAAAGATTCCCTTCATGTCTATAGCTAAACAAGAACCATTCATTGCAAACAAGAGTTAGGCACGAATTGTTCTTGGAAAAAGACTCCCAATACTCTTCGGATGAAATGCTGGCCATTTTTGGAGGTCCTGATGCACTGCTGACAAATGACCGAGATACGCCGTATAAAGAGCTAAATGTATAAAATACGTTCCGAAGAACTGTCTGCCACGAATTGCTCCTGGAATCATCCGACAGATGCTAGGCGGATCCACTGCTGGGTTTTTAGCATAAGTCAATTTGTGAAAATAGCTTAATTAAGGCCAAATCACTGCAAGATCTGACATCCCTCTCGAAGCAATCTCTAAATGCTATTCGGATGCACTCCCGGTCATTGGACAGCGCTCCCTTTGTGACAATTGATAAACACGAGACAGTCCTTCTAGTGCACAGATAAGCAGGAATTTCACAGGCAATTGCCCTTCAAATGCCATTATTTCACGGTTTGAGATTGTGGGGAGCTTTTTCGGTGAAAACTGCCAATCATTCCTGATCATTGCTAAAGACAGGATTTCTTGGAAGAGTCCGTCAGAAGACCATAGAATCCCATGCAGACCATTTAGAAAGATTCCCTTCATGTCTATAGCTAAACAAGAACCATTCATTGCAAACAAGAGTTAGGCACGAATTGTTCTTGGAAAAAGACTCCCAATACTCTTCGGATGAAATGCTGGCCATTTTTGGAGGTCCTGATGCACTGCTGACAAATGACCGAGATACGCCGTGAAAAGAGCTAAAGGTATAAAATACGTTCCGAAGGACTGCCTGCCACGAATTCGCTCCTCGAACCGTTCGACAAATGGTATGCGGATCCACTGCTGCGTTTTTAGCATAAGTCAATTTGTGAATATAGCTTAACGTGAGTAATTAAGGCCAAATCCCTGAAGATCTGACATCCCTTTGGAACCAATCTCTAAATGCTATTCGGATGCTCTCCTGGTCATTGGACAGCGCTCCCTTTGTGACAATTGATAAACACGAGACAGTCTTTCTAGTGCACAGATAAGCAGGAATTTCACATGCAATTGCCCTTCAAATGCCATTATTTCACGGTTTGAGGTTGTGGGGAGCTTTTTCGGTGAAAACTGCCAATCATTCCTGATCATTGCTAAAGACAATATTTCTTGGAAGAGTCCGTCAGAAGACCATAGAATCCCATGCAGACCATTTAGAAAGATTCCCTTCATGTTTATAGGTAAACAACAACCATTCATTGCAAACAAGAGTTAGGCACGAATTTTTCTTGGAAAAAGACTCCCAATACTCTTCGGATGAAATGCTGGCCATTTTTGGAGGTCCTGATGCACTGCTGACAAATGACCGAGATACGCCGTAAAAAGAGCTAAAGGTATAAAATACGTTCCGAAGGACTGCCTGCCACGAATGCCTCCTGGAATCATCCGACAAATGCTATGCGGATCCACTGCTGCGTTTTTAGCATAAGTCATTTTGTGAAAATAGCTTAATTAAGGCCAAATCACTGCAAGATCTGACATCCCTCTCGAAGCAATCTCTAAATGCTATTCGGATGCACTCCCGGTCATTGGACAGCGCTCCCTTTTTGAAAATTGATAAACACGAGACAGTCCTTCTAGTGCACAGATAAACAGGAATTTCACATGCAATTGCCCTTCAAATGCCATTATTTCACGGTTTGAGATTGTGGGGAGGTATTTCGGTGAAAAATGCCAATCACTCCTGATCACGGCTAAAGACAGGATTTCTTGGAAGAGTCCTCAGAAGACCATAGAATCCCATGCAGACCATTTAGAAAGATTCCCTTCATGTCTATAGCTAAACAAGAACCATTCATTGCAAACAAGAGTTAGGCACGAATTGTTCTTGGAAAAAGACTCCCAATACTCTTCGGACGAAATGCTGGCCATTTTTGGAGGTCCTGATGCACTGTTGACAAATGACCGAGATACGCCGTGAAAAGAACTAAACGTATAAAATTCGTTCCGAAGGACTGCCTGCCACGAATGCCTCCTGGAATCATCCGACAAATGCTATGCGGAACAACTGCTGCGTTTTTGGAAGAGAGCCATTTGTTAGAACAGCTAAACCTGAGTCACGATGCCCAAATCACTGCACGAAATGACATTCCCACGAATCCAAACTCTACATGCTATTCGGAGGCAGTGGTAGCCATTTGCCAGCGCTCCCCTTGTGATTATTGATAAAGAGGAGACATTCATACTATTGCACATATAAGCACGATTTTCACCTGAAATTTTGGTGCTAATGCATTATTACACTGCTGGAGAATTTGTGGAGATGTTCCTGCGAAAAATTCGAATCATTCATTCCTGATCATGGCTAAAGACAGAGTTCTCTTGGACTAGTCCATTAGAAGACCATAGAATCCCATGCAGACCATTTAGAAAGATTCCCTTCATGTCTATAGCTAAACAAGAACCATTCATTGCAAACAAGAGTTAGGCACGAATTGTTCTTGGAAAAAGACTCCCAATACTCTTCGGATGAAATGCTGGCCATTTTTGGAGGTCCTGATGCACTGCTGACAAATGACCGAGATACGCCGTATAAAGAGCTAAATGTATAAAATACGTTCCGAAGAACTGTCTGCCACGAATTGCTCCTGGAATCATCCGACAGATGCTAGGCGGATCCACTGCTGGGTTTTTAGCATAAGTCAAGTTGTGAAAATAGCTTAATTAAGGCCAAATCACTGCAAGATCTGACATCCCTCTCGAAGCAATCTCTAAATGCTATTCGGATGCACTCCCGGTCATTGGACAGCGCTCCCTTTGTGACAATTGATAAACACGAGACAGTCCTTCTAGTGCACAGATAAGCAGGAATTTCACAGGCAATTGCCCTTCAAATGCCATTATTTCACGGTTTGAGATTGTGGGGAGCTTTTTCGGTGAAAACTGCCAATCATTCCTGATCATTGCTAAAGACAGGATTTCTTGAAAGAGTCCGTCAGAAGACCATAGAATCCCATGCAGACCATTTAGAAAGATTCCCTTCATGTCTATAGCTAAACAAGAACCATTCATTGCAAACAAGAGTTAGGCACGAATTGTTCTTGGAAAAAGACTCCCAATACTCTTCGGATGAAATGCTGGCCATTTTTGGAGGTCCTGATGCACTGCTGACAAATGACCGAGATACGCCGTGAAAAGAGCTAAAGGTATAAAATTCGTTCCGAAGGACTGCCTGCCACGAATGCCTCCTGGAACCATCCGACAAATGCTATGCGGATCCACTGCTGCGTTTTTAGCATAAGTCATTTTGTGAAAATAGCTTAATTAAGGCCAAATCACTGCAAGATCTGACATCCCTCTCGAAGCAATCTCTAAATGCTATTCGGATGCACTCCCGGTCATTGGACAGCGCTCCCTTTGTGACAATTGATAAACACGAGACAGTCCTTCTAGTGCACAGATAAGCAGGAATTTCACAGGCAATTGCCCTTCAAATGCCATTATTTCACGGTTTGAGATTGTGGGGAGCTTTTTCGGTGAAAACTGCCAATCATTCCTGATCATTGCTAAAGACAGGATTTCTTGGAAGAGTCCGTCAGAAGACCATAGAATCCCATGCAGACCATTTAGAAAGATTCCCTTCATGTCTATAGCTAAACAAGAACCATTCATTGCAAACAAGAGTTAGGCACGAATTGTTCTTGGAAAAAGACTCCCAATACTCTTCGGATGAAATGCTGGCCATTTTTGGAGGTCCTGATGCACTGCTGACAAATGACCGAGATACGCCGTGAAAAGAGCTAAAGGTATAAAATTCGTTCCGAAGGACTGCCTGCCACGAATGCCTCCTGGAACCATCCGACAAATGCTATGCGGATCCACTGCTGCGTTTTTAGCATAAGTCATTTTGTGAAAATAGCTTAATTAAGGCCAAATCACTGCAAGATCTGACATCCCTCTCGAAGCAATCTCTAAATGCTATTCGGATGCACTCCCGGTCATTGGACAGCGTTCCCTTTTTGACAATTGATAAACACGAGACAGTCCTTCTAGTGCACAGACAAACAGGAATTTCACATGCAATTGTCCTTCAAATGCCATTATTTCACGGTTTGAGATTGTGGGGAGGTATTTCGGTGAAAAATGCCAATCACTCCTGATCAGGGCTAAAGACAGGATTTCTTGGAAGAGTCCTCAGAAGACCATAGAATCCCATGCAGACCATTTAGAAAGATTCCCTTCATGTCTATAGCTAAACAAGAACCATTCATTGCAAACAAGAGTTAGGCACGAATTGTTCTTGGAAAAAGACTCCCAATACTCTTCGGACGAAATGCTGGCCATTCTTGGAGGTCCTGATGAATTGCTGACAAAAGACCGACATACGCCGTATAAAGAGCTAAAGGTACAAAATTCGTTCCCAAGGACTGCCTGCCACGAATCCCTCCTGGAACCATCCGACAAATGCTATGCGGATCCACTGCTGCGTTTTTGGAAGAGAGCCATTTGTTAGAACAGCTAAACCTGAGTCATGATGCCCAAATCACTGCACGAAATGACATTTCCACGAGTCCAAACTCTACATGCTATTCGGAGGCACTGGTAGCCATTTGCCAGCGCTCCCCTTGTGATTATTGATAAAGAGGAGACATTCATTCTATTGCACATATAAGCACGATTTTCACCTGAATTTGTCGTTCTCATGCATTATTACTCTGCTGGAGAATTTGTGGAGATGTTCCAGCGAAAAATGCGAATCATTCATTCCTGATCATGGCTAAAGACAGAGTTCTCTTGGACTAGTCCATTAGAAGACCATAGAATCCCATGCAGACCATTTAGAAAGATTCCCTTCATGTCTATAGCTAAACAAGAACCATTCATTGCAAACAAGAGTTAGGCACGAATTGTTCTTGGAAAAAGACTCCCAATACTCTTCGGATGAGATGCTGGCCATTTTTGGAGGTCCTGATGCACTGCTGACAAATGACCGAGATACGCCGTATAAAGAGCTAAATGTATAAAATACGTTCCGAAGAACTGTCTGCCACGAATTGCTCCTGGAATCATCCGACAGATGCCAGGCGGATCCACTGCTGGGTTTTTAGCATAAGTCAAGTTCTGAAAATAGCTTAATTAAGGCCAAATCACTGCAAGATCTGACATCCCTCTCGAAGCAATCTCTAAATGCTATTCGGATGCACTCCCGGTCATTGGACAGCGCTCCCTTTGTGACAATTGATAAACACGAGACAGTCCTTCCAGTGCACAGATAAGGAGGAATTTCACAGGCAATTGCCCTTCAAATGCCATTATTTCACGGTTTGATATTGTGGGGAGCTTTTTCGGTGAAAACTGCCAATCATTCCTGATCATTGCTAAAGACAGGATTTCTTGGAAAAGTCCGTCAGAAGACCATAGAATCCCATGCAGACCATTTAGAAAGATTCCCTTCATGTCTATAGCTAAACAAGAACCATTAATTGCAAACAAGAGTTAGGCACGAATTTTTCTTGGAAAAAGACTCCCAATACTCTTCGGATGAAATGCTGGCCATTTTTGGAGGTCCTGATGCACTGCTGACAAATCACCGAGATACGCCGTGAAAAGAGCTAAAGGTATAAAATACGTTCCGAAGGACTGCCTGCCACGAATTCGCTCCTCGAACCGTTCGACAAATGCTATGCGGATCCACTGCTGCGTTTTTAGCATAAGTCAATTTGTGAATATAGCTTAACGTGAGTAATTAAGGCCAAATCCCTGAAGATCTGACATCCCTTTGAAACCAATCTCTAAATGCTATTCGGATGCTCTCCTGGTCATTGGACAGCGCTCCCTTTGTGACAATTGATAAACACGAGACAGTCTTTCTAGTGCACAGATAAGCAGGAATTTCACATGCAATTGCCCTTCAAATGCCATTATTTCACGGTTTGAGATTGTGGGGAGCTTTTTCGGTGAAAACTGCCAATCATTCCTGATCATTGCTAAAGACAGGATTTCTTGGAAGAGTCCGTCAGAAGACCATAGACTCCCGTGCAGACCATTTAGAAAGATTCCCTTCATGTTTATAGCTAAACAACAACCATTCATTGCAAACAAGAGTTAGGCACGAATTTTTCTTGGAAAAAGACTCCCAATACTCTTCGGATGAAATGCTGGCCATTTTTGGAGGTCCTGATGCACTGCTGACAAATGACCGAGATACGCCGTAAAAAGAGCTAAAGGTATAAAATTCGTTCCGAAGGACTGCCTGCCACGAATGCCTCCTGGAACCATCCGACACATGCTATGCGGATCCACTGCTGCGTTTTTAGCATAAGTCATTTTGTGAAAATAGCTTAATTAAGGCCAAATCACTGCAAGATCTGACATCCCTCTCGAAGCAATCTCTAAATGCTATTCGGATGCACTCCCGGTCATTGGACAGCGCTCCCTTTTTGAAAATTGATAAACACGAGACAGTCCTTCTAGTGCACAGATAAACAGGAATTTCACATGCAATTGCCCTTCAAATGCCATTATTTCACGGTTGGAGATTGTGGGGAGGTATTTCGGTGAAAAATGCCAATCACTCCTGATCACGGCTAAAGACAGGATTTCTTGGAAGAGTCCTCAGAAGACCATAGAATCCCATGCAGACCATTTAGAAAGATTCCCTTCATGTCTATAGCTAAACAAGAACCATTCATTGCAAACAAGAGTTAGGCACGAATTGTTCTTGGAAAAAGACTCCCAATACTCTTCGGACGAAATGCTGGCCATTTTTGGAGGTCCTGATGCACTGTTGACAAATGACCGAGATACGCCGTGAAAAGAACTAAACGTATAAAATTCGTTCCGAAGGACTGCCTGCCACGAATGCCTCCTGGAATCATCCGACAAATGCTATGCGGAACAACTGCTGCGTTTTTGGAAGAGAGCCATTTGTTAGAACAGCTAAACCTGAGTCACGATGCCCAAATCACTGCACGAAATGACATTCCCACGAATCCAAACTCTATATGCTATTCGGAGGCAGTGGTAGCCATTTGCCAGCGCTCCCCTTGTGATTATTGATAAAGAGGAGACATTCATACTATTGCACATATAAGCACGATTTTCACCTGAAATTTTGGTGCTAATGCATTATTACACTGCTGGAGAATTTGTGGAGATGTTCCTGCGAAAAATGCGAATCATTCATTCCTGATCATGGCTAAAGACAGAGTTCTCTTGGACTAGTCCATTAGAAGACCATAGAATCCCATGCAGACCATTTAGAAAGATTCCCTTCATGTCTATAGCTAAACAAGAACCATTCATTGCAAACAAGAGTTAGGCACGAATTGTTCTTGGAAAAAGACTCCCAATACTCTTCGGATGAAATGCTGGCCATTTTTGGAGGTCCTGATGCACTGCTGACAAATGACCGAGATACGCCGTATAAAGAGCTAAATGTATAAAATACGTTCCGAAGAACTGTCTGCCACGAATTGCTCCTGGAATCATCCGACAGATGCTAGGCGGATCCACTGCTGGGTTTTTAGCATAAGTCAAGTTGTGAAAATAGCTTAATTAAGGCCAAATCACTGCAAGATCTGACATCCCTCTCGAAGCAATCTCTAAATGCTATTCGGATGCACTCCCGGTCATTGGACAGCGCTCCCTTTGTGACAATTGATAAACACGAGACAGTCCTTCTAGTGCACAGATAAGCAGGAATTTCACAGGCAATTGCCCTTCAAATGCCATTATTTCACGGTTTGAGATTGTGGGGAGCTTTTTCGGTGAAAACTGCCAATCATTCCTGATCATTGCTAAAGACAGGATTTCTTGGAAGAGTCCGTCAGAAGACCATAGAATCCCATGCAGACCATTTAGAAAGATTCCCTTCATGTCTATAGCTAAACAAGAACCATTCATTGCAAACAAGAGTTAGGCACGAATTGTTCTTGGAAAAAGACTCCCAATACTCTTCGGATGAAATGCTGGCCATTTTTGGAGGTCCTGATGCACTGCTGACAAATGACCGAGATACGCCGTGAAAAGAGCTAAAGGTATAAAATACGTTCCGAAGGACTGCCTGCCACGAATTCGCTCCTCGAACCGTTCGACAAATGGTATGCGGATCCACTGCTGCGTTTTTAGCATAAGTCAATTTGTGAATATAGCTTAACGTGAGTAATTAAGGCCAAATCCCTGAAGATCTGACATCCCTTTGGAACCAATCTCTAAATGCTATTCGGATGCTCTCCTGGTCATTGGACAGCGCTCCCTTTGTGACAATTGATAAACACGAGACAGTCTTTCTAGTGCACAGATAAGCAGGAATTTCACATGCAATTGCCCTTCAAATGCCATTATTTCACGGTTTGAGGTTGTGGGGAGCTTTTTCGGTGAAAACTGCCAATCATTCCTGATCATTGCTAAAGACAATATTTCTTGGAAGAGTCCGTCAGAAGACCATAGAATCCCATGCAGACCATTTAGAAAGATTCCCTTCATGTTTATAGGTAAACAACAACCATTCATTGCAAACAAGAGTTAGGCACGAATTTTTCTTGGAAAAAGACTCCCAATACTCTTCGGATGAAATGCTGGCCATTTTTGGAGGTCCTGATGCACTGCTGACAAATGACCGAGATACGCCGTAAAAAGAGCTAAAGGTATAAAATACGTTCCGAAGGACTGCCTGCCACGAATGCCTCCTGGAATCATCCGACAAATGCTATGCGGATCCACTGCTGCGTTTTTAGCATAAGTCATTTTGTGAAAATAGCTTAATTAAGGCCAAATCACTGCAAGATCTGACATCCCTCTCGAAGCAATCTCTAAATGCTATTCGGATGCACTCCCGGTCATTGGACAGCGCTCCCTTTTTGAAAATTGATAAACACGAGACAGTCCTTCTAGTGCACAGATAAACAGGAATTTCACATGCAATTGCCCTTCAAATGCCATTATTTCACGGTTTGAGATTGTGGGGAGGTATTTCGGTGAAAAATGCCAATCACTCCTGATCACGGCTAAAGACAGGATTTCTTGGAAGAGTCCTCAGAAGACCATAGAATCCCATGCAGACCATTTAGAAAGATTCCCTTCATGTCTATAGCTAAACAAGAACCATTCATTGCAAACAAGAGTTAGGCACGAATTGTTCTTGGAAAAAGACTCCCAATACTCTTCGGACGAAATGCTGGCCATTTTTGGAGGTCCTGATGCACTGTTGACAAATGACCGAGATACGCCGTGAAAAGAACTAAACGTATAAAATTCGTTCCGAAGGACTGCCTGCCACGAATGCCTCCTGGAATCATCCGACAAATGCTATGCGGAACAACTGCTGCGTTTTTGGAAGAGAGCCATTTGTTAGAACAGCTAAACCTGAGTCACGATGCCCAAATCACTGCACGAAATGACATTCCCACGAATCCAAACTCTACATGCTATTCGGAGGCAGTGGTAGCCATTTGCCAGCGCTCCCCTTGTGATTATTGATAAAGAGGAGACATTCATACTATTGCACATATAAGCACGATTTTCACCTGAAATTTTGGTGCTAATGCATTATTACACTGCTGGAGAATTTGTGGAGATGTTCCTGCGAAAAATGCGAATCATTCATTCCTGATCATGGCTAAAGACAGAGTTCTCTTGGACTAGTCCATTAGAAGACCATAGAATCCCATGCAGACCATTTAGAAAGATTCCCTTCATGTCTATAGCTAAACAAGAACCATTCATTGCAAACAAGAGTTAGGCACGAATTGTTCTTGGAAAAAGACTCCCAATACTCTTCGGATGAAATGCTGGCCATTTTTGGAGGTCCTGATGCACTGCTGACAAATGACCGAGATACGCCGTATAAAGAGCTAAATGTATAAAATACGTTCCGAAGAACTGTCTGCCACGAATTGCTCCTGGAATCATCCGACAGATGCTAGGCGGATCCACTGCTGGGTTTTTAGCATAAGTCAAGTTGTGAAAATAGCTTAATTAAGGCCAAATCACTGCAAGATCTGACATCCCTCTCGAAGCAATCTCTAAATGCTATTCGGATGCACTCCCGGTCATTGGACAGCGCTCCCTTTGTGACAATTGATAAACACGAGACAGTCCTTCTAGTGCACAGATAAGCAGGAATTTCACAGGCAATTGCCCTTCAAATGCCATTATTTCACGGTTTGAGATTGTGGGGAGCTTTTTCGGTGAAAACTGCCAATCATTCCTGATCATTGCTAAAGACAGGATTTCTTGGAAGAGTCCGTCAGAAGACCATAGAATCCCATGCAGACCATTTAGAAAGATTCCCTTCATGTCTATAGCTAAACAAGAACCATTCATTGCAAACAAGAGTTAGGCACGAATTGTTCTTGGAAAAAGACTCCCAATACTCTTCGGATGAAATGCTGGCCATTTTTGGAGGTCCTGATGCACTGCTGACAAATGACCGAGATACGCCGTGAAAAGAGCTAAAGGTATAAAATACGTTCCGAAGGACTGCCTGCCACGAATTCGCTCCTCGAACCGTTCGACAAATGGTATGCGGATCCACTGCTGCGTTTTTAGCATAAGTCAATTTGTGAATATAGCTTAACGTGAGTAATTAAGGCCAAATCCCTGAAGATCTGACATCCCTTTGGAACCAATCTCTAAATGCTATTCGGATGCTCTCCTGGTCATTGGACAGCGCTCCCTTTGTGACAATTGATAAACACGAGACAGTCCTTCTAGTGCACAGATAAGCAGGAATTTCACATGCAATTGCCCTTCAAATGCCATTATTTCACGGTTTGAGGTTGTGGGGAGCTTTTTCGGTGAAAACTGACAATCATTCCTGATCATTGCTAAAGACAGGATTTCTTGGAAGAGTCCGTCAGAAGACCATAGAATCCCATGCAGACCATTTAGAAAGATTCCCTTCATGTTTATAGGTAAACAACAACCATTCATTGCAAACAAGAGTTAGGCACGAATTTTTCTTGGAAAAAGACTCCCAATACTCTTCGGATGAAATGCTGGCCATTTTTGGAGGTCCTGATGCACTGTTGACAAATGACCGAGATACGCCGTAAAAAGAGCTAAAGGTATAAAATACGTTCCGAAGGACTGCCTGCCACGAATGCCTCCTGGAATCATCCGACAAATGCTATGCGGATCCACTGCTGCGTTTTTGGAAGAGAGCCATTTGTTAGAACAGCTAAACCTGAGTCATGATGCCCAAATCACTGCACGAAATGACATTCCCACGAGTCCAAACTCTACATGCTATTCGGAGGCACTGGTAGCCATTTGCCAGCGCTCCCCTTGTGATTATTGAGAAAGAGGAGACATTCATTCTATTGCACATATAAGAACGATTTTCACCTGAAATTGTCGTTCTAATGCATTATTACACTGCTGGACAATTTGTGGAGATGTTCCTGCGAAAAATGCGAATGATTCATTCCTGATCATGGCTAAAGACAGAGTTCTCTTGGAATAGTCCGTCAGAAGACCATAGAATCCCATGCAGACCATTTAGAAAGATTCCCTTCATGTCTATAGCTAAACAAGAACCATTCATTGCAAACAAGAGTTAGGCACGAATTGTTCTTGGAAAAGACTCCCAATACTCTTCGGATGAAATGCTGGCCATTTTTGGAGGTCCTGATGCACTGCTGACAAATGACCGAGATACGCCGTATAAAGAGTTAAATGTATAAAATACGTTCCGAAGAACTGTCTGCCACGAATTGCTCCTGGAATCATCCGACCGATGCTAGGCGGATCCACTGCTGGGTTTTTAGCATAAGTCAAGTTGTGAAAATTGCTTAATTAAGGCCAAATCACTGCAAGATCTGACATCCCTCTCAAAGCAATCTCTAAATGCTATTCGGATGCACTCCCGGTCATTGGACAGCGCTCCCTTTGTGACAATTGATAAACACGAGACAGTCCTTCTAGTGCACAGATAAGCAGGAATTCACAGGCAATTGCCCTTCAGATGCCATTATTTCACGGTTTGAGATTGTGGGGAGCTTTTTCGGTGAAAACTGCCAATCATTCCTGATCATTGCTAAAGACAGGATTTCTTGGAAGAGTCCGTCAGAAGACCATAGAATCCCATGCAGACCATTTAGAAAGATTCCCTTCATGTCTATAGCTAAACAAGAACCATTCATTGCAAACAAGAGTTAGGCACGAATTGTTCTTGGAAAAAGACTCCCAATACTCTTCGGACGAAATGCTGGCCATTATTGGAGGTCCTGATGCACTGTTGACAAATGACCGAGATGCGCCGTGAAAAGAGCTAAAGGTATAAAATTCGTTCCGAAGGACTGCCTGCCACGAATGCCTCCTGGAACCATCCGACAAATGCTATGCGGATCCACTGCTGCGTTTTTAGCATAAGTCATTTTGTGAAAATAGCTTAATTAAGGCCAAATCACTGCAAGATCTGACATCCCTCTCGAAGCAATCTCTAAATGCTATTCGGATGCACTCCCGGTCATTGGACAGCGCTCCCTTTTTGAAAATTGATAAACACGAGACAGTCCTTCTAGTGCACAGATAAACAGGAATTTCACATGCAATTGCCCTTCAAATGCCATTATTTCACGGTTTGAGATTGTGGGGAGGTATTTCGGTGAAAAATGCCAATCACTCCTGATCACGGCTAAAGACAGGATTTCTTGGACTAGTCCATTAGAAGACCATAGAATCCCATGCAGACCATTTAGAAAGATTCCCTTCATGTCTATAGCTAAACAAGAACCATTCATTGCAAACAAGAGTTAGGCACGAATTGTTCGTGGAAAAAGACTCCCAATACTCTTCGGACGAAATGCTGGCCATTATTGGAGGTCCTGATGCACTGTTGACAAATGACCGAGATACGCCGTGAAAAGAACTAAACGTATAAAATTCGTTCCAAAGGACTGCCTGCCACGAATGCCTCCTGGAATCATCCGACAAATGCTATGCGGAACAACTGCTGCGTTTTTGGAAGAGAGCCATTTGTTAGAACAGCTAAACCTGAGTCATGATGCCCAAATTACTGCACGAAATGACATTCCCACGAATCCAAACTCTACATGCTATTCGGAGGTAGTGGTAGCCATTTGCCAGCGCTCCCCTTGTGATTATTGATAAAGAGGAGACATTCATTCTATTGCACATATAAGAACGATTTTCACCTGAAATTGGCGTTCTAATGCATTATTACACTGCTGGACAATTTGTGGAGATGTTCCTGTGAAAAATGCGAATCATTCATTTCTGATCATGGCTAAAGACAGAGTTCTCTTGGACTAGTCCATTAGAAGACCATAGAATCCCATGCAGACCATTTAGAAAGATTCCCTTCATGTCTATAGCTAAACAAGACCCATTCATTGCAAACAAGAGTTAGGCACGAATTTTTCTTGGAAAAAGACTCCCAATACTCTTCGGATGAAATGCTGGCCATTTTTGGAGGTCCTGATGAATTGCTGACAAAAGACCGAGATACGCCGTATAAAGAACTAAAGGTACAAAATTCGTTCCAAAGGGCTGCCTGCCACGAATGCCTCCTGGAACCATCCGACAAATGCTAGGCGGATCCACTGCTGCGTTTTTAGCATAAGTCAATTTGTGAAAATAGCTTAACGTGAGTAATTTAGGCAAAATCACTGCAAGATCTGACATCCCTTTCGAACCAATCTCTAAATGCTATTCGGATGCACTCCTGGTCATTGGACAGCGCTCCCTTTGTGACAATTGATAAACACGAGACAGTCCTTCTAGTGCACAGATAAGCAGGAATTTCACAGGCAATTGCCCTTCAAATGCCATTCTTTCACGGTTTGAGATTGTGGGGAGGTATTTCGGTGAAAAATGCCAATCACTCCTGATCACGGCTAAAGACAGGATTTCTTGGAAGAGTCCGTCAGAAGACCATAGAATCCCATTAAGACCATTTAGGAAGATTCCCTTCATATCTTTAGCTAAACAAGAACCATTCATTGCAAACAAGAGTTAGGCACGAATTTTTCTTGGAAAAAGACTCCCAATACTCTTCGGATGAAATGCTGGCCATTTTTGGAGGTCCTGATGCACTGCTGACAAATGACCGAGATACGCCGTAAAAAGAGCTAAAGGTATAAAATTCGTTCCGAAGGACTGCCTGCCACGAATGCCTCCTGGAACCATCCGACAAATGCTAGGCGGATCCACTGCTGCGTTTTTAGCATAAGTCATTTTGTGAAAATAGCTTAATTAAGGCCAAATCACTGCAAGATCTGACATCCCTCTCGAAGCAATCTCTAAATGCTATTCGGATGCACTCCCGGTCATTGGACAGCGCTCCCTTTTTGACAATTGATAAACACGAGACAGTCCTTCTAGAGCACAGATAAACAGGAATTTCACATGCAATTGCCCTTCAAATGCCATTATTTCACGGTTTCAGATTGTGGGGAGGTATTTCGGTGAAAAATGCCAATCACTCCTGATCACGGCTAAAGACAGGATTTCTTGGAAGAGTCCTCAGAAGACCATAGAATCCCATGCAGACCATTTAGAAAGATTCCCTTCATGTCTATAGCTAAACAAGAACCAATCATTGCAAACAAGAGTTAGGCACGAATTGTTCGTGGAAAAAGACTCCCAATACTCTTCGGACGAAATGCTGGCCATTTTTGGAGGTCCTGATGAGTTGCTGACAAAAGACCGACATACGCCGTACAAAGAGCTAAAGGTATAAAATTCGTTCCGAAGGACTGCGTGCCACGAATGCCTCCTGGAATCATCCGACAAATGCTATGCGGATCCACTGCTGCGTTTTTAGCATAAGTCATTTTGTGAAAATAGCTTAATTAAGGCCAAATCACTGCAAGATCTGACATCCCTCTCGAAGCAATCTCTAAATGCTATTCGGATGCACTCCCGGTCATTGGACAGCGCTCCCTTTTTGACAATTGATAAACACGAGACAGTCCTTCTAGTGCACAGATAAACAGGAATTTCACATGGAATTGCCCTTCAAATGCCATTATTTCACGGTTTGAGATTGTGGGGAGGTATTTCGGTGAAAAATGCCAATCACTCCTGATCACGGCTAAAGACAGGATTTCTTGGAAGAGTCCTCAGAAGACCATAGAAACCCATGCAGACCATTTAGAAAGATTCCCTTCATGTCTATAGCTAAACAAGAACCATTCATTGCAAACAAGAGTTAGGCACGAATTGTTCTTGGAAAAAGACTCCCAATACTCTTCGGACGAAATGCTGGCCATTTTTGGAGGTCCTGATGCACTGTTGACAAATGACCGAGATACGCCGTGAAAAGAACTAAACGTATAAAATTCGTTCCGAAGGACTGCCTGCCATGAATGCCTCCTGGAATCATCCGACAAATGCTATGCGGATCCACTGCTGCGTTTTTGGAAGAGAGCCATTTGTTAGAACAGCTAAACCTGAGTCATGATGCCCAAATCACTGCACGAAATGACATTACCACGAGTCCAAACTCTACATACTATTCGGAGGCACTGGTAGCCATTTGCCAGCGCTCCCCTTGTTATTATTGATAAAGAGGAGACATTCATACTATTGCACATATAAGCAGGATTTTCACCTGAAATTGTCGTTCTAATGCATTATTACACTGCTGGAGAATTTGTGGAGATGTTCCTGCGAAAAATGCGAATCATTCATTCCTGATCATGGCTAAAGACAGAGTTCTCTTGGACTAGTCCATTAGAAGACCATAGAATCCCATGCAGACCATTTAGAAAGATTCCCTTCATGTCTATAGCTAAACAAGAACCATTCATTGCAAACAAGAGCTAGGCACGAATTGTTCTTGGAAAAAGACTCCCAATACTCTTCGGACGAAATGCTGGCCATTTTTGGAGGTCCTGATGCACTGCTAACAAACGACCGAGATACGCCGTAAAAAGAGCTAAAGGTATAAAATTCGTTCCGAAGGACTGCCTGCCACGAATGCCTCCTGGAATCATCCGACAAATGCTATGCGGATCCACTGCTGCGTTTTTGGAAGAGAGCCATTTGTTAGAACAGCTAAACCTGAGTCATGATGCCCAAATCACTGCACGAAATGACATTCCCACGAGTCCAAACTCTACATGCTATTCGGAGGCACTGTTAGCCATTTGCCAGCGCTCCCCTTGTGATTATTGATAAAGAGGAGACATTCATTCTATTGCACATATAAGAACGATTTTCACCTGAATTTGTCGTTCTAATGCATTATTAGACTGCTGGACAATTTGTGGAGATGTTCCTGCGAAAAATGCGAATCATTCATTCCTGATCATGGCTAAAGACAGAGTTCTCTTGGACTAGTCAATTAGAAGACCATAGAATCCCATGCAGACCATTTAGAAAGATTCCCTTCATGTCTATAGCTAAACAAGAACCATTCATTGCAAACAAGAGTTAGGCACGAATTGTTCTTGGAAAAAGACTCCCAATACTCTTCGGATGAAATGCTGGCCATTTTTGGAGGTCCTGATGCACTGCTGACAAATGACCGAGATACGCCGTATAAAGAGTTAAATGTATAAAATACGTTCCGAAGAACTGTCTGCCACGAATTGCTCCTGATATCATCCGACAGATGCTAGGCGGATCCACTGCTGGGTTTTTAGCATAAGTCAAGTTGTCAAAATAGCTTAATTAAGGCCAAATCACTGCAAGATCTGACATCCCTCTCGAAGCAATCTCTAAATGCTGTTCGGATGCACTCCCGGTCATTGGACAGCGCTCCCTTTGTGACAATTGATAAACACGAGACAGTCCTTCTAGTGCACAGATAAGCAGGAATTTCACAGGCAATTGCCCTTCAAATGCCATTATTTCACGGTTTGAGATTGTGGGGAGCTTTTTCGGTGAAAACTGCCAATCATTCCTGATCATTGCTAAAGACAGGATTTCTTGGAAGAGTCCGTCAGAAGACCATAGAATCCCATGCAGACCATTTAGAAAGATTCCCTTCATGTCTATAGCTAAACAAGAACCATTCATTGCAAACAAGAGTTAGGCACGAATTTTTCTTGGAAAAAGACTCCCAATACTCTTCGGATGAAATGCTGGCCATTTTTGGAGGTCCTGATGCACTGCTGACAAATGACCGAGATATGCCGTGAAAAGAGCTAAAGGTATAAAATACGTTCCGAAGGACTGCCTGCCACGAATGCCTCCTGGAACCATCCGACAAATGCTATGCCGATCCACTGCTGCGTTTTTAGCATAAGTCATTTTGTGAAAATAGCTTAATTAAGGCCAAATCACTGCAAGATCTGACATCCCTCTCGAAGCAATCTCTAAATGCTATTCGGATGCACTCCCGGTCATTGGACAGCGCTCCCTTTTTGAAAATTGATAAACACGAGACAGTCCTTCTAGTGCACAGATAAACAGGAATTTCACATGCAATTGCCCTTCAAATGCCATTATTTCACGGTTTGAGATTGTGGGGAGCTTTTTCGGTGAAAAATGCCAATCATTCCTGATCATGGGTAAAGACAGGATTTCTTTGAAGAGTCCTCAGAAGACGATAGAATTCCATGCAGACCATTTAGAAAGATTCCCTTCATGTTTATAGCTAAACAAGAACCATTCATTGCAAACAAGAGTTAGGCACGAATATTTCTTGGAAAAAGACTCCCAATACTCTTCGGATGAAATGCTGGCCATTTTGGAGGTCCTAATGAATTGCTGACAAAAGACCGACATACGCCGTATAAAGAGCTAAAGGTATAAAATTCGTTCCGAAGGACAGCCTGCCACGAATGCCTCCTGGAATCGTTAGACAAATGCTATGCGGATCCACTGCTGCGTTTTTAGCATAAGTCAATTTGTGAAAATAGCTTAATTAAGGCCAAATCACTGCAAGATCTGACATCGCTTTGGAACCAATCTCTAAATGCTATTCGGATGCACTCCTGGTCATTGGACAGCGCTCCCTTTTTGACAATTGATAAACACGAGACAGTCCTTCTAGTGCAGAGATAAGCAGGAATTTCACAGGCAATTGCCCTCCAAATGCCATTATTTCACGGTTTGAGATTGTGGGGAGGTTTTTCGGTGAAAACTGCCAATCATTCCTGATCATGGCTAAAGACAGATTTCTTCGAAGAGTCCTCAGAAGACGATAAAATCCCATGCAGACCATTTAGAAAGATTTCCTTCATGTTTATAGCTAAACAAGAACCATTCATTGCAAACAAGAGTTAGGCACGAATTTTTCTTGGAAAAAGACTTTCAATACTCTTCGGATGAAATGCTGGCCATTTTGGAGGTCCTGATGAGTTGCTGACAAAAGACCGACATACGCCGTACAAAGAGCTAAAGGTATAAATTCGTTCCGAAGGACTGCCTGCCACGAATGCCTCCTGGAATCATCCGACAAATGCTATGCGGATGCACTGCTGCGTTTTTGGAAGAGAGCCATTTGTTAGAACAGCTAAACCTGAGTCATGATGCCCAAATCACTGCACGAAATGACATTCCCACGAGTCCAAACTCTACATGCTATTCGGAGGCACTGGTAGCCATTTGCCAGCGCTCCCCTTGTGATTACTGATAAAGAGGAGACATTCATTCTATTGCACATATAAGAACGATTTTCACCTGAAATTGTCGTTCTAATGCATTATTAGACTGCTGGAGAATTTGTGGAGATGTTCCTGCGAAAAATGCGAATCATTCATTCCTGATCATGGCTAAAGACAGAGTTCTCTTGGACTAGTCCATTAGAAGACCATAGAATCCCATGCAGACCATTTAGAAAGATTCCCTTCATGTCTATAGCTAAACAAGAACCATTCATTGCAAACAAGAGTTAGGCACGAATTTTTCTTGGAAAAAGACTCCCAATACTCTTCGGACGAAATGCTGGCCATTTTTGGAGGTCCTGATGCACTGTTGACAAATGACCGAGATACGCCGTATAAAGAGCTAAAGGTATAAAATACGTTCCGAAGAACTGCCTGCCACGAATTCGCTCCTCGAACCATCCGACAAATGCTATGCGGATCCACTGCTGCGTTTTTAGCATAAGTCAATTTGTCAATATAGCTTAACGTGAGTAATTAAGGCCAAATCCCTGAAGATCTGACATCCCTTTGGAACCAATCTCTAAATGCTATTCGGATGCACTCCTGGTCATTGGACAGCGCTCCCTTTGTGACAATTGATAAACACGAGACAGTCCTTCCAGTGCACAGATAAGTAGGAATTTCACATGCAATTACCCTTCAAATGCCATTATTTCACGGTTTGAGATTGTGGGGAGCTTTTTCGGTGAAAAATGCCAATCATTCCTGATCATGGGTAAAGACAGGATTTCTTTGAAGAGTCCTCAGAAGACGATGGAATTCCATGCAGACCATTTAGAAAGATTACCTTCATGTTTATAGCTAAACAAGAACCATTCATTGCAAACAAGAGTTAGGCACGAATATTTTTTGGAAAAAGACTCCCAATACTCTTCGGATGAAATGCTGGCCATTTTGGAGGTCCTAATGAATTGCTGACAAAAGACCGACATACGCCGTAGAAAGAGCTAAAGGTATAAAATTCGTTCCGAAGGACAGCCTGCCACGAATGCCTCCTGGAATCATCCGACAAATGCTATGCGGAACCACTGCTGCGTTTTTGGAAGAGAGCCATTTGTTAGAACAGCTAAACCTGAGTCATGATGCCCAAATCACTGCACGAAATGACATTCCCACGAGTCCAAACTCTACATGCTATTCGGAGGCACTGGTAGCCATTTGCCAGCGCTCCCCTTGTGATTACTGATAAAGAGGAGACATTCATTCTATTGCACATATAAGAACGATTTTCACCTGAAATTGTCGTTCTAATGCATTATTACACTGCTGGACAATTTGTGGAGATGTTCCTGTGAAAAATGCGAATCATTCATCTCTGATCATGGCTAAAGACAGAGTTCTCTTGGACTAGTCCATTAGAAGACCATAGAATCCCATGCAGACTATTTAGAAAGATTCCCTTCATGTCTATAGCTAAACAAGACCCATTCATTGCAAACAAGAGTTAGGCACGAATTTTTCTTGGAAAAAGACTCCCAATACTCTTCGGACGAAATGCTGGCCATTTTTGGAGGTCCTGATGAATTGCTGACAAAAGACCGAGATACGCCGTATAAAGAGCTAAAGGTATAAAATTCGTTCCGAAGGACTGCCTGCCACGAATGCCTCCTGGAACCATCCGACAAATGCTAGGCGGATCCACTGCTGCGTTTTTAGCATAAGTCAATTTGTGAAAATAGCTTAACGTGAGTAATTAAGGCCAAATCACTGCAAGATCTGACATCCCTTTCGAACCAATCTCTAAATGCTATTCGGATGCACTCCCGGTCATTGGACAGCGCTCCCTTTGTGACAATTGATAAACACGAGACAGTCCTTCTAGTGCACAGATAAGCAGGAATTTCACAGGCAATTGCCCTTCAAATGCCATTATTTCACGGTTTGAGATTGTGGGGAGGTATTTCGGTGAAAAATGCCAATCACTCCTGATCACGGCTAAAGACAGGATTTCTTGGAAAAGTCCGTCAGAAGACCATAGAATACCATTAATACCATTTAGGAAGATTCCCTTCATGTCTATAGCTAAACAAGAACCATTCATTGCAAACAAGAGTTAGGCACGAATTTTTCTTGGAAAAAGACTCCCAATACTCTTCGGATGAAATGCTGGCCATTTTTGGAGGTCCTGATGCACTGCTGACAAATGACCGAGATACGCCATGAAAAGAGCTAAAGGTATAAAATACGTTCCGAAGGCCTGCCTGCCACGAATTCGCTCCTCGAACCATCCGACAAATGCTATGCGGATCCACTGCTGCGTTTTTAGCATAAGTCAATTTGAGAATATAGCTTAACGTGAGTAATTAAGGCCAAATCCCTGAAGATCTGACATCCCTTTGGAACCAATCTCTAAATGCTATTCGGATGCACTCCTGGTCATTGGACAGCGCTCCCTTTGTGACAATTGATAAACACGAGACAGTCCTTCTAGTGCACAGATAAGCAGGAATTTCACATGCAATTGCCCTTCAAATGCCATTATTTCACGGTTTGAGATTGTGGGGAGCTTTTTCGGTGAAAACTGCCAATCATTCCTGATCATGGGTAAAGACAGGATTTCTTTGAAGAGTCCTCAGAAGACGATAGAATTCCATGCAGACCATTTAGAAAGATTCCCTTCATGTTTACAGCTAAACAAGAACCATACATTGCAAACAAGAGTTAGGCACGAATATTTCTTGGAAAAAGACTCCCAATACTCTTCGGATGAAATGCTGGCCATTTTTGGAGGTCCTCATGCACTGCTGACAAAAGACCGAGATACGCCGTAAAAAGAGCTAAAGGTATAAAATTCGTTCCGAAGTACTACCTGCCACGAATGCCTCCTGGAACCATCCGACAAATGCTATGCGGATCCACTGCTGCGTTTTTAGCATAAGTCATTTTGTGAAAATAGCTTAATTAAGGCCAAATCACTGCAAGATCTGACATCCCTTTCGAACCAATCTCTAAATGCTATTCGGATGCACTCCCGGTCATTGGACAGCGCTCCCTTTGTGACAATTGATAAACACGAGACAGTCCTTCTAGTGCACAGATAAGCAGGAATTTCACATGCAATTGCCCTTCAAATGCCATTATTTCACGGTTTCAGATTGTGGGGAGCTTTTTCGGTGAAAAATGCCAATCATTCCTGATCATGGGTAAAGACAGAGTTCTCTTGGACTAGTCAATTAGAAGACCATAGAATCCCATGCAGACCATTTAGAAAGATTCCCTTCATGTCTATAGCTAAACAAGAACCATTCATTGCAAACAAGAGTTAGGCACGAATTGTTCTTGGAAAAAGACTCCCAATACTCTTCGGACGAAATGCTGGCCATTTTTGGAGGTCCTGATGCACTGCTGACAAATGACCGAGATACGCCGTAAAAAGAGCTAAAGGTATAAAATTCGTTCCGAAGGACTGCCTGCCACGAATGCCTCCTGGAACCATCCGACAAATGCTATGCGGATCCACTGCTGCGTTTTTAGCATAAGTCATTTTGTGAAAATAGCTTAATTAAGGCCAAATCACTGCAAGATCTGACATCCCTCTCGAAGCAATCTCTAAATGCTATTCGGATGCACTCCCGGTCATTGGACAGCGCTCCCTTTTTGACAATTGATAAACACGAGACAGTCCTTCTAGTGCACAGATAAACAGGAGTTTAACAGGCAATTGCCCTTCAAATGCCATTATTTCACGGTTTCAGATTGTGGGGAGGTATTTCAGTGAAAAATGCCAATCACTCCTGATCACGGCTAAAGACAGGATTTCTCGGAAGAGTCCTCAGAAGACCATAGAATCCCATGCAGACCATTTAGAAAGATTCC
This sequence comes from Aldabrachelys gigantea, assembly GCA_026122505.1. Lineage (NCBI taxonomy): Eukaryota > Metazoa > Chordata > Testudines > Testudinidae > Aldabrachelys > Aldabrachelys gigantea. The sequence goes on along the minus strand of JALNIE010000040.1, from coordinate 331,592 downwards.
CTTCATGTTTATAGGTAAACAAGAACCATTCATTGCAAACAAGAGTTAGGCACGAATTGTTCTTGGAAAAAGACTCCCAATACTCTTCGGACGAAATGATGGCCATTTTGGAGGTCCTGATGCACTGCTAACAAACGACCGAGATACGCCGTAAAAAGAGCTAAAGGTATAAAATTCGTTCCGAAGGACTGCCTGCCACGAATGCCTCCTGGAATCATCCGACAAATGCTATGCGGATCCACTGCAGCGTTTTTGCAAGAGAGCCATTTGTTAGAACAGCTAAACCTGAGTCATGATGCCCAAATCACTGCACGAAATGACATTCCCACGAGTCCAAACACTACATGCTATTCGGAGGCACTGGTAGCCATTTGCCAGCGCTCCCCTTGTGATTATTGATAAAGAGGAGACATTCATTCTATTGCACATATAATAACGATTTTCACCTGAAATTGGCGTTCTAATGCATTATTACACTGCTGGACAATTTGTGGAGATGTTCCTTTGAAAAATGCGAATCATTCATTTCTGATCATGGCTAAAGACAGAGTTCACTTGGACTAGTCAATTAGAAGACCATAGAATCCCATGCAGACCATTTAGAAAGATTCCCTTCATGTCTATAGCTAAGCAAGAACCATTCATTGCAAACAAGAGTTAGGCACGAATTGTTCTTGGAAAAAGACTCCCAATACTCTTCGGACGAAATGCTGGCCATTTTTGGAGGTCCTGATGCACTGCTGACAAATGACCGAGATACGCCGTAAAAAGAGCTAAAGGTATAAAATTCGTTCCGAAGAACTGCCTGCCACGAATGCCTCCTCGAACCATCCGACAAATGCTAGGCGGATCCACTGCTGCGTTTTTAGCATAAGTCATTTTGTGAAAATAGCTTAATTAAGGCCAAATCACTGCAAGATCTGACATCCCTCTCGAAGCAATCTCTAAATGCTATTCGGATGCACTCCCGGTCATTGGACAGCGCTCCCTTTTTGACAATTGATAAACGCGAGACAGTCCTTCTAGTGCACAGATAAACAGGAGTTTCACATGCAATTGCCCTTCAAATGCCATTATTTCACGGTTTGAGATTGTGGGGAGGTATTTCGGTGAAAAATGCCAATCACTCCTGATCACGGCTAAAGACAGGATTTCTTGGAAGAGTCCTCAGAAGACCATAGAATCCCATGCAGACCATTTAGAAAGATTCCCTTCATGTTTATAGGTAAACAAGAACCATTCATTGCAAACAAGAGTTAGGCACGAATTGTTCTTGGAAAAAGACTCCCAATACTCTTCGGACGAAATGATGGCCATTTTGGAGGTCCTGATGCACTGCTAACAAACGACCGAGATACGCCGTAAAAAGAGCTAAAGGTATAAAATTCGTTCCGAAGGACTGCCTGCCACGAATGCCTCCTGGAATCATCCGACAAATGCTATGCGGATCCACTGCAGCGTTTTTGCAAGAGAGCCATTTGTTAGAACAGCTAAACCTGAGTCATGATGCCCAAATCACTGCACGAAATGACATTCCCACGAGTCCAAACTCTACATGCTATTCGGAGCCAGTGGTAGCCATTTGTCAGCGCTCCCCTTGTGATTATTGATAAAGAGGAGACATTCATTCTATTGCACATATAAGAACGATTTTCACCTGAAATTGTCGTTCTAATGCATTATTACACTGCTGGACAATTTGTGGAGATGTTCCTGTGAAAAATGCGAATCATTCATTTCTGATCATGGCTAAAGACAGAGTTCTCTTGGACTAGTCCATTAGAAGACCATAGAATCCCATGCAGACCATTTAGAAAGATTCCCTTCATGTCTATAGCTATACAAGACCCATTCATTGAAAACAAGAGTTAGGCACGAATTTTTCTTGGAAAAAGACTCCCAATACTCTTCGGATGAAATGCTGGCCATTTTTGGAGGTCCTGATGAATTGCTGACAAAAGACAGAGATACGCCGTATAAAGAACTAAGGGTACAAAATTCGTTCCGAAGGACTGCCTGCCACGAATGCCTCCTGGAACCATCCGACAAATGCTAGGCGGATCCACTGCTGCGTTTTTAGCATAAGTCAATTTGTGAAAATAGCTTAACGTGAGTAATTAAGGCCAAATCACTGCAAGATCTGACATCCCTTTCGAACCAATCTCTAAATGCTATTCGGATGCACTCCTGGTCATTGGACAGCGCTCCCTTTGTGACAATTGATAAACACGAGACAGTCCTTCTAGTGCACAGATAAGCAGGAATTTGACAGGCAATTGCCCTTCAAATGCCATTATTTCACGGTTTCAGATTGTGGGGAGGTATTTCGGTGAAAAATGCCAATCACTCCTGATCACGGCTAAAGACAGGATTTCTTGGAAGAGTCCGTCAGAAGACCATAGAATCCCATTAAGACCATTTAGGAAGATTCCCTTCATGTCTGTAGCTAAACAAGAACCATTCATTGCAAACAAGAGTTAGGCACGAATTTATCTTGGAAAAAGACTCCCAATACTCTTCGGATGAAATGCTGGCCATTTTTGGAGGTCCTGATGCACTGCTGACAAATGACCGAGATACGCCGTGAAAAGAGCTAAAGGTATAAAATTCGTTCCGAAGGACTGCCTGCCACGAATGCCTCCTGGAATCGTTAGACAAATGCTATGCGGATCCACTGCTGCGTTTTTAGCATAAGTCAAGTTGTGAGAATAGCTTAATTAAGGCCAAATCACTGCAAGATCGGACATCCCTCTCGAAGCAATCTCTAAATGCTATTCGGATGCACTCCCGGTCATTGGACAGCGCTCCCTTTGTGACAATTGATAAACACGAGACAGTCCTTCTAGTGCACAGATAAGCAGGAATTTCACAGGCAATTGCCCTTCAAATGCCATTATTTCACGGTTTGAGATTGTGGGGAGCTTTTTCGGTGAAAACTGCCAATCATTCCTGATCATCGCTAAAGACAGGATTTCTTCGAAGAGTCCTCAGAAGACGATAAAATCCCATGCAGACCATTTAGAAAGATTCCCTTCATGTTTATAGCTAAACAAGAACCATTCATTGCAAACAAGAGTTAGGCACGAATTTTTCTTGGAAAAAGACTCCCAATACTCTTCGGACGAAATGCTGGCCATTTTGGAGGTCCTGATGCACTGCTAACAAACGACCGAGATACGCCGTAAAAAGAGCTAAAGGTATAAAATTCGTTCCGAAGGACTGCCTGCCACGAATGCCTCCTGGAATCATCCGACAAATGCTATGCGGATCCACTGCTGCGTTTTTGGAAGAGAGCCATTTGTTAGAACAGCTAAACCTGAGTCATGATGCCCAAATCACTGCACGAAATGACATTCCCACGAGTCCAAACTCTACATGCTATTCGGAGGCACTGGTAGCCATTTGCCAGCGCTCCCCTTGTGATTATTGATAAAGAGGAGACATTCATTCTATTGCACATATAAGAACGATTTTCACCTGAATTTGTCGTTCTAATGCATTATTAGACTGCTGGAGAATTTGTGGAGATGTTCCTGCGAAAAATGCGAATCATTCATTCCTGATCATGGCTAAAGACAGAGTTCTCTTGGACTAGTCAATTAGAAGACCATAGAAGCCCATGCAGACCATTTAGAAAGATTCCCTTCATGTCTATAGCTAAACAAGAACCATTCATTGCAAACAAGAGTTAGGCACGAATTTTTCTTGGAAAAAGACTCCCAATACTCTTCGGACGAAATGCTGGCCATTTTTGGAGGTCCTGATGCACTGTTGACAAATGACCGAGATACGCCGTATAAAGAGCTAAAGGTATAAAATACGTTCCGAAGAACTGCCTGCCACGAATTCGCTCCTCGAACCATCCGACAAATGCTATGCGGATCCACTGCTGCGTTTTTAGCATAAGTCAATTTGTCAATATAGCTTAACGTGAGTAATTAAGGCCAAATCCCTGAAGATCTGACATCCCTTTGGAACCAATCTCTAAATGCTATTCGGATGCACTCCTGGTCATTGGACAGCGCTCCCTTTGTGACAATTGATAAACACGAGACAGTCCTTCCAGTGCACAGATAAGTAGGAATTTCACATGCAATTACCCTTCAAATGCCATTATTTCACGGTTTGAGATTGTGGGGAGCTTTTTCGGTGAAAAATGCCAATCATTCCTGATCATGGGTAAAGACAGGATTTCTTTGAAGAGTCCTCAGAAGACGATGGAATTCCATGCAGACCATTTAGAAAGATTACCTTCATGTTTATAGCTAAACAAGAACCATTCATTGCAAACAAGAGTTAGGCACGAATATTTTTTGGAAAAAGACTCCCAATACTCTTCGGATGAAATGCTGGCCATTTTGGAGGTCCTAATGAATTGCTGACAAAAGACCGACATACGCCGTAGAAAGAGCTAAAGGTATAAAATTCGTTCCGAAGGACAGCCTGCCACGAATGCCTCCTGGAATCATCCGACAAATGCTATGCGGAACCACTGCTGCGTTTTTGGAAGAGAGCCATTTGTTAGAACAGCTAAACCTGAGTCATGATGCCCAAATCACTGCACGAAATGACATTCCCACGAGTCCAAACTCTACATGCTATTCGGAGGCACTGGTAGCCATTTGCCAGCGCTCCCCTTGTGATTACTGATAAAGAGGAGACATTCATTCTATTGCACATATAAGAACGATTTTCACCTGAAATTGTCGTTCTAATGCATTATTACACTGCTGGACAATTTGTGGAGATGTTCCTGTGAAAAATGCGAATCATTCATCTCTGATCATGGCTAAAGACAGAGTTCTCTTGGACTAGTCCATTAGAAGACCATAGAATCCCATGCAGACTATTTAGAAAGATTCCCTTCATGTCTATAGCTAAACAAGACCCATTCATTGCAAACAAGAGTTAGGCACGAATTTTTCTTGGAAAAAGACTCCCAATACTCTTCGGACGAAATGCTGGCCATTTTTGGAGGTCCTGATGAATTGCTGACAAAAGACCGAGATACGCCGTATAAAGAGCTAAAGGTATAAAATTCGTTCCGAAGGACTGCCTGCCACGAATGCCTCCTGGAACCATCCGACAAATGCTAGGCGGATCCACTGCTGCGTTTTTAGCATAAGTCAATTTGTGAAAATAGCTTAACGTGAGTAATTAAGGCCAAATCACTGCAAGATCTGACATCCCTTTCGAACCAATCTCTAAATGCTATTCGGATGCACTCCCGGTCATTGGACAGCGCTCCCTTTGTGACAATTGATAAACACGAGACAGTCCTTCTAGTGCACAGATAAGCAGGAATTTCACAGGCAATTGCCCTTCAAATGCCATTATTTCACGGTTTGAGATTGTGGGGAGGTATTTCGGTGAAAAATGCCAATCACTCCTGATCACGGCTAAAGACAGGATTTCTTGGAAAAGTCCGTCAGAAGACCATAGAATACCATTAATACCATTTAGGAAGATTCCCTTCATGTCTATAGCTAAACAAGAACCATTCATTGCAAACAAGAGTTAGGCACGAATTTTTCTTGGAAAAAGACTCCCAATACTCTTCGGATGAAATGCTGGCCATTTTTGGAGGTCCTGATGCACTGCTGACAAATGACCGAGATACGCCATGAAAAGAGCTAAAGGTATAAAATACGTTCCGAAGGACTGCCTGCCACGAATTCGCTCCTCGAACCATCCGACAAATGCTATGCGGATCCACTGCTGCGTTTTTAGCATAAGTCAATTTGAGAATATAGCTTAACGTGAGTAATTAAGGCCAAATCCCTGAAGATCTGACATCCCTTTGGAACCAATCTCTAAATGCTATTCGGATGCACTCCTGGTCATTGGACAGCGCTCCCTTTGTGACAATTGATAAACACGAGACAGTCCTTCTAGTGCACAGATAAGCAGGAATTTCACATGCAATTGCCCTTCAAATGCCATTATTTCACGGTTTGAGATTGTGGGGAGCTTTTTCGGTGAAAACTGCCAATCATTCCTGATCATGGGTAAAGACAGGATTTCTTTGAAGAGTCCTCAGAAGACGATAGAATTCCATGCAGACCATTTAGAAAGATTCCCTTCATGTTTACAGCTAAACAAGAACCATACATTGCAAACAAGAGTTAGGCACGAATATTTCTTGGAAAAAGACTCCCAATACTCTTCGGATGAAATGCTGGCCATTTTTGGAGGTCCTCATGCACTGCTGACAAAAGACCGAGATACGCCGTAAAAAGAGCTAAAGGTATAAAATTCGTTCCGAAGTACTGCCTGCCACGAATGCCTCCTGGAACCATCCGACAAATGCTATGCGGATCCACTGCTGCGTTTTTAGCATAAGTCATTTTGTGAAAATAGCTTAATTAAGGCCAAATCACTGCAAGATCTGACATCCCTTTCGAACCAATCTCTAAATGCTATTCGGATGCACTCCCGGTCATTGGACAGCGCTCCCTTTGTGACAATTGATAAACACGAGACAGTCCTTCTAGTGCACAGATAAGCAGGAATTTCACATGCAATTGCCCTTCAAATGCCATTATTTCACGGTTTCAGATTGTGGGGAGCTTTTTCGGTGAAAAATGCCAATCATTCCTGATCATGGGTAAAGACAGAGTTCTCTTGGACTAGTCAATTAGAAGACCATAGAATCCCATGCAGACCATTTAGAAAGATTCCCTTCATGTCTATAGCTAAACAAGAACCATTCATTGCAAACAAGAGTTAGGCACGAATTGTTCTTGGAAAAAGACTCCCAATACTCTTCGGACGAAATGCTGGCCATTTTTGGAGGTCCTGATGCACTGCTGACAAATGACCGAGATACGCCGTAAAAAGAGCTAAAGGTATAAAATTCGTTCCGAAGGACTGCCTGCCACGAATGCCTCCTGGAACCATCCGACAAATGCTATGCGGATCCACTGCTGCGTTTTTAGCATAAGTCATTTTGTGAAAATAGCTTAATTAAGGCCAAATCACTGCAAGATCTGACATCCCTCTCGAAGCAATCTCTAAATGCTATTCGGATGCACTCCCGGTCATTGGACAGCGCTCCCTTTTTGACAATTGATAAACACGAGACAGTCCTTCTAGTGCACAGATAAACAGGAGTTTAACAGGCAATTGCCCTTCAAATGCCATTATTTCACGGTTTCAGATTGTGGGGAGGTATTTCAGTGAAAAATGCCAATCACTCCTGATCACGGCTAAAGACAGGATTTCTCGGAAGAGTCCTCAGAAGACCATAGAATCCCATGCAGACCATTTAGAAAGATTCCCTTCATGTTTATAGGTAAACAAGAACCATTCATTGCAAACAAGAGTTAGGCACGAATTGTTCTTGGAAAAAGACTCCCAATACTCTTCGGACGAAATGATGGCCATTTTGGAGGTCCTGATGCACTGCTAACAAACGACCGAGATACGCCGTAAAAAGAGCTAAAGGTATAAAATTCGTTCCGAAGGACTGCCTGCCACGAATGCCTCCTGGAATCATCCGACAAATGCTATGCGGATCCACTGCAGCGTTTTTGCAAGAGAGCCATTTGTTAGAACAGCTAAACCTGAGTCATGATGCCCAAATCACTGCACGAAATGACATTCCCACGAGTCCAAACACTACATGCTATTCGGAGGCACTGGTAGCCATTTGCCAGCGCTCCCCTTGTGATTATTGATAAAGAGGAGACATTCATTCTATTGCACATATAATAACGATTTTCACCTGAAATTGGCGTTCTAATGCATTATTACACTGCTGGACAATTTGTGGAGATGTTCCTTTGAAAAATGCGAATCATTCATTTCTGATCATGGCTAAAGACAGAGTTCACTTGGACTAGTCAATTAGAAGACCATAGAATCCCATGCAGACCATTTAGAAAGATTCCCTTCATGTCTATAGCTAAGCAAGAACCATTCATTGCAAACAAGAGTTAGGCACGAATTGTTCTTGGAAAAAGACTCCCAATACTCTTCGGACGAAATGCTGGCCATTTTTGGAGGTCCTGATGCACTGCTGACAAATGACCGAGATACGCCGTAAAAAGAGCTAAAGGTATAAAATTCGTTCCGAAGAACTGCCTGCCACGAATGCCTCCTCGAACCATCCGACAAATGCTAGGCGGATCCACTGCTGCGTTTTTAGCATAAGTCATTTTGTGAAAATAGCTTAATTAAGGCCAAATCACTGCAAGATCTGACATCCCTCTCGAAGCAATCTCTAAATGCTATTCGGATGCACTCCCGGTCATTGGACAGCGCTCCCTTTTTGACAATTGATAAACGCGAGACAGTCCTTCTAGTGCACAGATAAACAGGAGTTTCACATGCAATTGCCCTTCAAATGCCATTATTTCACGGTTTGAGATTGTGGGGAGGTATTTCGGTGAAAAATGCCAATCACTCCTGATCACGGCTAAAGACAGGATTTCTTGGAAGAGTCCTCAGAAGACCATAGAATCCCATGCAGACCATTTAGAAAGATTCCCTTCATGTTTATAGGTAAACAAGAACCATTCATTGCAAACAAGAGTTAGGCACGAATTGTTCTTGGAAAAAGACTCCCAATACTCTTCGGACGAAATGATGGCCATTTTGGAGGTCCTGATGCACTGCTAACAAACGACCGAGATACGCCGTAAAAAGAGCTAAAGGTATAAAATTCGTTCCGAAGGACTGCCTGCCACGAATGCCTCCTGGAATCATCCGACAAATGCTATGCGGATCCACTGCAGCGTTTTTGCAAGAGAGCCATTTGTTAGAACAGCTAAACCTGAGTCATGATGCCCAAATCACTGCACGAAATGACATTCCCACGAGTCCAAACTCTACATGCTATTCGGAGCCAGTGGTAGCCATTTGTCAGCGCTCCCCTTGTGATTATTGATAAAGAGGAGACATTCATTCTATTGCACATATAAGAACGATTTTCACCTGAAATTGTCGTTCTAATGCATTATTACACTGCTGGACAATTTGTGGAGATGTTCCTGTGAAAAATGCGAATCATTCATTTCTGATCATGGCTAAAGACAGAGTTCTCTTGGACTAGTCCATTAGAAGACCATAGAATCCCATGCAGACCATTTAGAAAGATTCCCTTCATGTCTATAGCTATACAAGACCCATTCATTGAAAACAAGAGTTAGGCACGAATTTTTCTTGGAAAAAGACTCCCAATACTCTTCGGATGAAATGCTGGCCATTTTTGGAGGTCCTGATGAATTGCTGACAAAAGACCGAGATACGCCGTATAAAGAACTAAGGGTACAAAATTCGTTCCGAAGGACTGCCTGCCACGAATGCCTCCTGGAACCATCCGACAAATGCTAGGCGGATCCACTGCTGCGTTTTTAGCATAAGTCAATTTGTGAAAATAGCTTAACGTGAGTAATTAAGGCCAAATCACTGCAAGATCTGACATCCCTTTCGAACCAATCTCTAAATGCTATTCGGATGCACTCCTGGTCATTGGACAGCGCTCCCTTTGTGACAATTGATAAACACGAGACAGTCCTTCTAGTGCACAGATAAGCAGGAATTTGACAGGCAATTGCCCTTCAAATGCCATTATTTCACGGTTTCAGATTGTGGGGAGGTATTTCGGTGAAAAATGCCAATCACTCCTGATCACGGCTAAAGACAGGATTTCTTGGAAGAGTCCGTCAGAAGACCATAGAATCCCATTAAGACCATTTAGGAAGATTCCCTTCATGTCTGTAGCTAAACAAGAACCATTCATTGCAAACAAGAGTTAGGCACGAATTTATCTTGGAAAAAGACTCCCAATACTCTTCGGATGAAATGCTGGCCATTTTTGGAGGTCCTGATGCACTGCTGACAAATGACCGAGATACGCCGTGAAAAGAGCTAAAGGTATAAAATTCGTTCCGAAGGACTGCCTGCCACGAATGCCTCCTGGAATCGTTAGACAAATGCTATGCGGATCCACTGCTGCGTTTTTAGCATAAGTCAAGTTGTGAGAATAGCTTAATTAAGGCCAAATCACTGCAAGATCGGACATCCCTCTCGAAGCAATCTCTAAATGCTATTCGGATGCACTCCCGGTCATTGGACAGCGCTCCCTTTGTGACAATTGATAAACACGAGACAGTCCTTCTAGTGCACAGATAAGCAGGAATTTCACAGGCAATTGCCCTTCAAATGCCATTATTTCACGGTTTGAGATTGTGGGGAGCTTTTTCGGTGAAAACTGCCAATCATTCCTGATCATCGCTAAAGACAGGATTTCTTCGAAGAGTCCTCAGAAGACGATAAAATCCCATGCAGACCATTTAGAAAGATTCCCTTCATGTTTATAGCTAAACAAGAACCATTCATTGCAAACAAGAGTTAGGCACGAATTTTTCTTGGAAAAAGACTCCCAATACTCTTCGGACGAAATGCTGGCCATTTTGGAGGTCCTGATGCACTGCTAACAAACGACCGAGATACGCCGTAAAAAGAGCTAAAGGTATAAAATTCGTTCCGAAGGACTGCCTGCCACGAATGCCTCCTGGAATCATCCGACAAATGCTATGCGGATCCACTGCTGCGTTTTTGGAAGAGAGCCATTTGTTAGAACAGCTAAACCTGAGTCATGATGCCCAAATCACTGCACGAAATGACATTCCCACGAGTCCAAACTCTACATGCTATTCGGAGGCACTGGTAGCCATTTGCCAGCGCTCCCCTTGTGATTATTGATAAAGAGGAGACATTCATTCTATTGCACATATAAGAACGATTTTCACCTGAATTTGTCGTTCTAATGCATTATTAGACTGCTGGAGAATTTGTGGAGATGTTCCTGCGAAAAATGCGAATCATTCATTCCTGATCATGGCTAAAGACAGAGTTCTCTTGGACTAGTCAATTAGAAGACCATAGAAGCCCATGCAGACCATTTAGAAAGATTCCCTTCATGTCTATAGCTAAACAAGACCCATTCATTGCAAACAAGAGTTAGGCACGAATTGTTCTTGGAAAAAGACTCCCAATACTCTTCGGATGAAATGCTGGCCATTTTTGGAGGTCCTGATGCACTGCTGACAAATGACCGAGATACGCCGTATAAAGAGCTAAATGTATAAAATACGTTCCGAAGAACTGTCTGCCACGAATTGCTCCTGGAATCATCCGACAGATGCTAGGCGGATCCACTGCTGGGTTTTTAGCATAAGTCAAGTTGTGAAAATAGCTTAATTAAGGCCAAATCACTGCAAGATCTGACATCCCTCTCGAAGCAATCTCTAAATGCTATTCGGATGCACTCCCGGTCATTGGACAGCGCTCCCTTTGTGACAATTGATAAACACGAGACAGTCCTTCTAGTGCACAGATAAGCAGGAATTTGACAGGCAATTGCCCTTCAAATGCCATTATTTCACGGTTTCAGATTGTGGGGAGGTATTTCGGTGAAAAATGCCAATCACTCCTGATCACGGCTAAAGACAGGATTTCTTGGAAGAGTCCGTCAGAAGACCATAGAATCCCATTAAGACCATTTAGGAAGATTCCCTTCATGTCTATAGCTAAACAAGAACTATTCATTGCAAACAAGAGTTAGGCACGAATTTTTCTTGGAAAAAGACTCCCAATACTCTTCGGATGAAATGTTGGCCATTTTTGGAGGTCCTGATGCACTGCTGACAAATGACCGAGATACGCCGTGAAAAGAGCTAAAGGTATAAAATACGTTCCGAAGGACTGCCTGCCACGAATTCGCTCCTCGAACCATCCGACAAATGCTATGCGGATCCACTGCTGCGTTTTTAGCATAAGTCAATTTGTGAATATAGCTTAACGTGAGTAAATAAGGCCAAATCACTGAAGATCTGACATCCCTTTGGAAGCAATCTATAAATGCTATTCGGATGCACTCCTGGAATCATCCGACAAATGCTATGCGGATCCACTGCTGCGTTTTTGGAAGAGAGCCATTTGTTAGAACAGCTAAACCTGAGTCATGATGCCCAAATCACTGCACGAAATGACATTCCCACGAGTCCAAACTCTACATGCTATTCGGAGGCACTGGTAGCCATTTGCCAGCGCTCCCCTTGTGATTATTGATAAAGAGGAGACATTCATTCTATTGCACATATAAGAACGATTTTCACCTGAAATTGGCGTTCTAATGCATTATTACACTGCTGGACAATTTGTGGAGATGTTCCTGCGAAAAATGCGAATCATTCATTCCTGATCATGGGTAAAGACAGAGTTCTCTTGGACTAGTCAATTAGAAGACCATAGAATCCCATGCAGACCATTTAGAAAGATTCCCTTCATGTCTATAGCTAAACAAGAACCATTCATTGCAAACAAGAGTTAGGCACGAATTGTTCTTGGAAAAAGACTCCCAATACTCTTCGGACGAAATGCTGGCCATTTTTGGAGGTCCTGATGCACTGCTGACAAATGACCGAGATACGCCGTAAAAAGAGCTAAAGGTATAAAATTCGTTCCGAAGGACTGCCTGCCACGAATGCCTCCTGGAACCATCCGACAAATGCTATGCGGATCCACTGCTGCGTTTTTAGCATAAGTCATTTTGTGAAAATAGCTTAATTAAGGCCAAATCACTGCAAGATCTGACATCCCTCTCGAAGCAATCTCTAAATGCTATTCGGATGCACTCCCGGTCATTGGACAGCGCTCCCTTTATGACAATTGATAAACACGAGACAGTCCTTCTAGTGCACAGATAAGCAGGAATTTCACATGCAATTGCCCTTCAAATGCCATTATTTCACGGTTTCAGATTGTGGGGAGCTTTTTCGGTGAAAAATGCCAATCATTCCTGATCATGGCTAAAGACAGAGTTCTCTTGGACTAGTCAATTAGAAGACCATAGAATCCCATGCAGACCATTTAGAAAGATTCCCTTCATGTCTATAGCTAAACAAGAACCATTCATTGCAAACAAGAGTTAGGCACGAATTGTTCTTGGAAAAAGACTCCCAATACTCTTCGGACGAAATGATGGCCATTTTTGGAGGTCCTGATGCACTGTTGACAAATGACCGAGATACGCCGTAAAAAGAGCTAAAGGTATAAAATTCCTTCCGAAGGACTGCCTGCCACGAATGCCTCCTGGAACCATCCGACAAATGCTATGCGGATCCACTGCTGCGTTTTTAGCATAAGTCATTTTGTGAAAATAGCTTAATTAAGGCCAAATCACTGCAAGATCTGACATCCCTCTCGAAGCAATCTCTAAATGCTATTCGGATGCACTCCCGGTCATTGGACAGCGCTCCCTTTATGACAATTGATAAACACGAGACAGTCCTTCTAGTGCACAGATAAGCAGGAATTTCACATGCAATTGCCCTTCAAATGCCATTATTTCACGGTTTCAGATTGTGGGGAGCTTTTTCGGTGAAAAATGCCAATCATTCCTGATCATGGCTAAAGACAGAGTTCTCTTGGACTAGTCAATTAGAAGACCATAGAATCCCATGCAGACCATTTAGAAAGATTCCCTTCATGTCTATAGCTAAACAAGAACCATTCATTGCAAACAAGAGTTAGGCACGAATTGTTCTTGGAAAAAGACTCCCAATACTCTTCGGACGAAATGATGGCCATTTTTGGAGGTCCTGATGCACTGTTGACAAATGACCGAGATACGCCGTGAAAAGAGCTAAAGGTATAAAATTCGTTCCGAAGGACTGCCTGCCACGAATGCCTCCTGGAATCATCCGACAAATGCTATGCGGAACAACTGCTGCGTTTTTGGAAGAGAGCCATTTGTTAGAACAGCTAAACCTGAGTCATGATGCCCAAATCACTGCACGAAATAACATTCCCACGAATCCAAACTCTACATGCTATTCGGAGGCACTGGTAGCCATTTGCCAGCGCTCCCCTTGTGATTATTGATAAAGAGGAGACATTCATTCTATTGCACATATAAGAATGATTTTCACCTGAAATTGGCGTTCTAATGCATTATTACACTGCTGGACAATTTGTGGAGATGTTCCAGTGAAAAATGCGAATCATTCATCTCTGATCATGGCTAAAGACAGAGTTCTCTTGGACTAGTCCATTAGAAGACCATAGAATCCCATGCAGACCATTTAGAAAGATTCCCTTCATGTCTATAGCTAAACAAGACCCATTCATTGCAAACAAGAGTTAGGCACGAATTGTTCTTGGAAAAAGACTCCCAATACTCTTCGGATGAAATGCTGGCCATTTTTGGAGGTCCTGATGAATTGCTGACAAAAGACCGAGATACGCCGTATAAAGAGCTAAAGGTACAAAATTCGTTCCGAAGGACTGCCTGCCACGAATGCCTCCTGGAACCATCCGACAAATGCTAGGCGGATCCACTGCTGCGTTTTTAGCATAAGTCAATTTGTGAAAATAGCTTAACGTGAGTAATTAAGGCCAAATCACTGCAAGATCTGACATCCCTTTCAAACCAATCTCTAAATGCTATTCGGATGCACTCCTGGTCATTGGACAGCGCTCCCTTTGTGACAATTGATAAACACGAGACAGTCCTTCTAGTGCACAGATAAGCAGGAATTTGACAGGCAATTGCCCTTCAAATGCCATTATTTCACGGTTTCAGATTGTGGGGAGGTATTTCGGTGAAAAATGCCAATCACTCCTGATCACGGCTAAAGACAGGATTTCTTGGAAGAGTCCGTCAGAAGACCATAGAATCCCATTAAGACCATTTAGGAAGACTCCCTTCATGTCTATAGCTAAACAAGAACCATTCATTGCAAACAAGAGTTAGGCACGAATTTATCTTGGAAAAAGACTCCCAATACTCTTCGGATGAAATGCTGGCCATTTTTGGAGGTCCTGATGCACTGCTGACAAATGACCGAGATACGCCGTGAAAAGAGCTAAAGGTATAAAATTCGTTCCGAAGGACTGCCTGCGACGAATGCCTCCTGGAACCATCCGACAAATGCTATGCGGATCCACTGCTGCGTTTTTAGCATAAGTCAATTTGTGAAAATACCTTAACGTGAGTAATTAAGGCCAAATCCCTGAAGATCTGACATCCCTTTGGAACCAATCTCTAAATGCTATTCGGATGCACTCCTGGTCATTGGACAGCGCTCCCTTTTTGACAATTGATAAACACGAGACAGTCCGTCTAGTGCACAGATAAGCAGGAATTTCACATGCAATTGCCCTTCAAATGCCATTATTTCACGGTTTGAGATTGTGGGGAGCTTTTTCGGTGAAAACTGCCAATCATTCCTGATCATGGCTAAAGACAGGATTTCTTCGAAGAGTCCTCAGAAGACGATAAAATCCCATGCAGACCATTTAGAAAGATTCCCTTGATGTTTATAGCTAAATAAGAACCATTCATTGCAAACAAGAGTTAGGCACGAATTTTTCTTGGAAAAAGACTCCCAATACTCTTCGGATGAAATGCTGGCCATTTTGGAGGTCCTGATGAATTGCTGACAAAAGACCGACATACGCCGTACAAAGAGCTAAAGGTATAAAATTCGTTCCGAAGGACTGCCTGCCACGAATGCCTCCTGGAATCATCCGACAAATGCTATGCGGATCCACTGCTGCGTTTTTGGAAGAGAGCCATTTGTTAGAACAGCTAAACCTGAGTCATGATGCCCAAATCACTGCACGAAATGACATTCCCACGAGTCCAAACTCTACATGCTATTCGGAGGCACTGGTAGCCATTTGCCAGCGCTCCCCTTGTGATTATTGATAAAGAGGAGACATTCATTCTATTGCACATATAAGAACGATTTTCACCTGAAATTGTCGTTCTAATGCATTATTACACTGCTGGAAAATTTGTGGAGATGTTCCTGCGAAAAATGCGAATCATTCATTCCTGATCATGGCTAAAGACAGAGTTCTCTTGGACTAGTCAATTAGAATACCATAGAATCCCATGCAGACAATTTAGAAAGATTCCCTTCATGTCTATAGCTAAACAAGAACCATTCATTGCAAACAAGAGTTAGGCACGAATTGTTCTTGGAAAAAGACTCCCAATACTCTTCGGACGAAATGCTGGCCATTTTTGGAGGTCCTGATGCACTGTTGACAAATGACCGAGATACGCCGTATAAAGAGCTAAAGGTATAAAATATGTTCCGAAGAACTGTCTACCACGAATTCCTCCTGGAACCATCCGACAGATGCTACGCGGATCCACTGCTGGGTTTTTAGCATAAGTCAAGTTGTGAAAATAGCTTAATTAAGGCCAAATCACTGCAAGATCTGACATCCCTCTCGAAGCAATCTCTAAATGCTATTCGGATGCACTCCCGGTCATTGGACAGCGCACCCTTTTTGACAATTGATAAACACGAGACAGTCCTTCTAGTGCACAGATAAGCAGGAATTTCACAGGCAATTGCCCTTCAAATGCCATTATTTCACGGTTTGAGATTGTGGGGAGCTTTTTCGGTGAAAACTGCCAATCATTCCTGATCATCGCTAAAGACAGGATTTCTTGGAAGAGTCCGTCAGAAGACCATAGAATCCCATGCAGACCATTTAGAAAGATTCCCTTCATGTTTATAGCTAAACAACAACCATTCATTGCAAACAAGAGTTAGGCACGAATTTTTCTTGGAAAAAGACTCCCAATACTCTTCGGATGAAATGCTGGCCATTTTTGGAGGTCCTGATGCACTGCTGACAAATGACCGAGATACGCCGTATAAAGAGCTAAAGGTATAAAATTCGTTCCGAAGGACTGCCTGCCACGAATGCCTCCTGGACCCATCCGACAAATGCTATGCGGATCCACTGCTGCGTTTTTAGCATAAGTCATTTTGTGAAAATAGCTTAATTAAGGCCAAATCACTGCAAGATCTGACATCCCTCTCGAAGCAATCTCTAAATGCTATTCGGATGCACTCCCGGTCATTGGACAGCGCTCCCTTTTTGAAATTGATAAACACGAGACAGTCCTTCTAGTGCACAGATAAACAGGAATTTCACAGGCAATTGACCTTCAAATGCCATTATTTCACGGTTTCAGATTGTGGGGAGGTATTTCGGTGAAAAATGCCAATCACTCCTGATCACGGCTAAAGACAGGATTTCTTGGAAGAGTCCTCAGAAGACCATAGAATCCCATGCAGACCATTTAGAAAGATTCCCTTCATGTTTATAGCTAAACAAGAACCATTCATTGCAAACAAGAGTTAGGCACGAATTTTTCTTGGAAAAAGACTCCCAATACTCTTCGGATGAAATGCTGGCCATTTTGGAGGTCTTGATGAATTGCTGACAAAAGACCGACATACGCCGTACAAAGAGCTAAAGGTATAAAATTCGTTCCGAAGGACTGCCTGCCACGAATGCCTCCTGGAACCATCCGACAAATGCTATGCCGATCCACTGCTGCGTTTTCAGCATAAGTCATTTTGTGAAAATAGCTTAATTAAGGCCAAATCACTGCAAGATCTGACATCCCTCTCGAAGCAATCTCTAAATGCTATTCGGATGCACTCCCGGTCATTGGACAGCGCTCCCTTTTTGACAATTGATAAACACGAGACAGTCCTTCTAGTGCACAGATAAACAGGAATTTCACATGCAATTGCCCTTCAAATGCCATTATTTCACGGTTTGAGATTGTGGGGAGGTATTTCGGTGAAAAATGCCAATCACTCCTGATCACGGCTAAAGACAGGATTTCTTGGAAGAGTCCTCAGAAGACCATAGAATCCCATGCAGACCATTTAGAAAGATTCCCTTCATGTCTATAGCTAAACAAGAACCATTCATTGCAAACAAGAGTTAGGCACGAATTGTTCTTGGAAAAAGACTCCCAATACTCTTCGGACGAAATGATGGCCATTTTTGGAGGTCCTGATGCACTGTTGACAAATGACCGAGATACGCCGTGAAAAGAGCTAAAGGTATAAAATTCGTTCCGAAGGACTGCCTGCCACGAATGCCTCCTGGAATCATCCGACAAATGCTATGCGGAACAACTGCTGCGTTTTTGGAAGAGAGCCATTTGTTAGAACAGCTAAACCTGAGTCATGATGCCCAAATCACTGCACGAAATGACATTCCCACGAATCCAAACTCTACATGCTATTCGGAGGCACTGGTAGCCATTTGCCAGCGCTCCCCTTGTGATTATTGATAAAGAGGAGACATTCATTCTATTGCACATATAAGAATGATTTTCACCTGAAATTGGCGTTCTAATGCATTATTACACTGCTGGACAATTTGTGGAGATGTTCCAGTGAAAAATGCGAATCATTCATCTCTGATCATGGCTAAAGACAGAGTTCTCTTGGACTAGTCCATTAGAAGACCATAGAATCCCATGCAGACCATTTAGAAAGATTCCCTTCATGTCTATAGCTAAACAAGACCCATTCATTGCAAACAAGAGTTAGGCACGAATTGTTCTTGGAAAAAGACTCCCAATACTCTTCGGATGAAATGCTGGCCATTTTTGGAGGTCCTGATGAATTGCTGACAAAAGACCGAGATACGCCGTATAAAGAGCTAAAGGTACATAATTCGTTCCGAAGGACTGCCTGCCACGAATGCCTCCTGGAACCATCCGACAAATTCTAGGCGGATCCACTGCTGCGTTTTTAGCATAAGTCAATTTGAGAAAATAGCTTAACGTGAGTAATTAAGGCCAAATCACTGCAAGATCTGACATCCCTCTCGAAGCAATCTCTAAATGCTATTCGGATGCACTCCCGGTCATTGGACAGCGCTCCCTTTCTGAAATTGATAAACACGAGACAGTCCTTCTAGTGCACAGATAAACAGGAATTTGACAGGCAATTGCCCTTCAAATGCCATTCTTTCACGGTTTCAGATTGTGGGGAGGTATTTCGGTGAAAAATGCCAATCACTCCTGATCACGGCTAAAGACAGGATTTCTTGGAAGAGTCCGTCAGAAGACCATAGAATCCCATTAAGACCATTTAGGAAGATTCCCTTCATGTCTATAGCTAAACAAGAACCATTCATTGCAAACAAGAGTTAGGCACGAATTTTTCATGGAAAAAGACTCCCAATACTCTTCGGATGAAATGCTGGCCATTTTTGGAGGTCCTGATGCACTGCTGACAAATGACCGAGATACGCCGTGAAAAGAGCTAAAGGTATAAAATTCGTTCCGAAGGACTGCCTGCCACGAATGCCTCCTGGAACCATCCGACAAATGCTATGCGGATCCACTGCTGCGTTTTTAGCATAAGTCATTTTGTGAAAATAGCTTAATTAAGGCCAAATCACTGCAAGATCTGACATCCCTCTCGAAGCAATCTCTAAATGCTGTTCGGATGCACTCCCGGTCATTGGACAGCGCTCCCTTTTTGACAATTGATAAACACGAGACAGTCCTTCTAGTGCACAGATAAGCAGGAATTTCACAGGCAATTGCCCTTCAAATGCCATTATTTCACGGTTTCAGATTGTGGGGAGGTATTTCGGTGAAAAATGCCAATCACTCCTGATCACGGCTAAAGACAGGATTTCTTGGAAGAGTCCTCAGAAGACCATAGAATCCCATGCAGACCATTTAGAAAGATTCCCTTCATGTTTATAGCTAAACAAGAACCATTCATTGCAAACAAGAGTTAGGCACGAATTTTTCTTGGAAAAAGACTCCCAATACTCTTCGGATGAAATGCTGGCCATTTTGGAGGTCCTGATGAATTGCTGACAAAAGACCGACATACGCCGTACAAAGAGCTAAAGGTATAAAATTCGTTCCGAAGGACTGCCTGCCACGAATGCCTCCTGGAATCATCCGACAAATGCTATGCGGATCCACTGCTGCGTTTTTGGAAGAGAGCCATTTGTTAGAACAGCTAAACCTGAGTCATGATGCCCAAATCACTGCACGAAATGACATTCCCACGAGTCCAAAGTCTACATGCTATTCGGAGGCACTGGTAGCCATTTGCCAGCGCTCCCCTTGTGATTATTGATAAAGAGGAGACATTCATTCTATTGCACATATAAGAACGATTTTCACCTGAAATTGTCGTTCTAATGCATTATTACACTGCTGGACAATTTGTGGAGATGTTCCTGCGAAAAATGCGAATCATTCATTCCTGATCATGGCTAAAGACAGAGTTCTCTTGGACTAGTCAATTAGAAGACCATAGAATCCCATGCAGACCATTTAGAAAGATTCCCTTCATGTCTATAGCTAAACAAGAACCATTCATTGCAAACAAGAGTTAGGCACGAATTGTTCTTGGAAAAAGAGTCCCAATACTCTTCGGACGAAATGCTGGCCATTTCTGGAGGTCCTGATGCACTGTTGACAAATGACCGAGATACGCCGTATAAAGAGCTAAAGGTATAAAATATGTTCCGAAGAACTGTCTGCCACGAATTCCTCCTGGAATCATCCGACAGATGCTAGGCGGATCCACTGCTGGGTTTTTAGCATAAGTCAAGTTGTGAAAATAGCTTAATTAAGGCCAAATCACTGCAAGATCTGACATCCCTCTCGAAGCAATCTCTAAATGCTATTCGGATGCACTCCCGGTCATTGGACAGCGCTCCCTTTGTGACAATTGATAAACACGAGACAGTCCTTCTAGTGCACAGATAAGCAGGAATTTCACAGGCAATTGCCCTTCAAATGCCATTATTTCACGGTTTGAGATTGTGGGGAGCTTTTTCGGTGAAAACTGCCAATCATTCCTGATCATTGCTAAAGACAGGATTTCTTGGAAGAGTCCGTCAGAAGACCATAGAATCCTATGCAGACCAAGTAGAAAGATTCCCTTCATGTTTATAGCTAAACAAGAACCATTCATTGCAAACAAGAGTTAGGCACGAATTTTTCATGGAAAAAGACTCCCAATACTCTTCGGATGAAATGCTGGCCATTTTTGGAGGTCCTGATGCACTGCTGACAAATGACCGAGATACGCCGTAAAAAGAGCTAAAGGTATAAAATTCGTTCCGAAGGACTGCCTGCCACGAATGCCTCCTGGAACCATCCGACAAATGCTATGCGGATCCACTGCTGCGTTTTTAGCATAAGTCATTTTGTGAAAATAGCTTAATTAAGGCCAAATCACTGCAAGATCTGACATCCCTCTCGAAGCAATCTCTAAATGCTATTCGGATGCACTCCCGGTCATTGGACAGCGCTCCCTTTTTGACAATTGATAAACACGAGACAGTCCTTCTAGTGCACAGATAAACAGGAATTTCACATGCAATTGCCCTTCAAATGCCATTATTTCACGGTTTCAGATTGTGGGGAGGTATTTCGGTGAAAAATGCCAATCACTCCTGATCACGGCTAAAGACAGGATTTCTTGGAAGAGTCCGTCAGAAGAGCATAGAATCCCATGCAGACCATTTAGAAAGATTCCCTTCATGTCTATAGCTAAACAAGAACCATTCATTGCAAACAAGAGTTAGGCACGAATTGTTCTTGGAAAAAGACTCCCAATACTCTTCGGACGAAATGCTGGCCATTTTTGGAGGTCCTGATGCTCTGTTGACAAAAGACCAAGATACGCCGTTAAAAGAACTAAACGTATAAAATTCGTTCCGAAGGACTGCCTGCCACGAATGCCTCCTGGAATCATCCGACAAATGCTATGCGGAACAACTGCTGCGTTTTTGGAAGAGAGCCATTTGTTAGAACAGCTAAACCTGAGTCATGATGCCCAAATCACTGCACTAAATGACATTCCCACGAATCCAAACTCTACATGCTATTCGGAGGCAGTGTTAGCCATTTGCCAACGCTCCCCTTGTGATTATTGATAAAGAGGAGGCATTCATACTATTGCACATATAAGCACGATTTTCACCTGAAATTTTGGTGCTAATGCATTATTGCACTGCTGGAGAATTTGTGGAGATGTTCCTGCGAAAAATGCGAATCATTCATTCCTGATCATGGCTAAAGACAGAGTTCTCTTGGACTAGTCCATTAGAAGACCATAGAATCCCATGCAGACCATTTAGAAAGATTCCCTTCATGTCTATAGCTAAACAAGAACCATTCATTGCAAACAAGAGTTAGGCACGAATTGTTCTTGGAAAAAGACTCCCAATACTCTTCGGACGAAATGCTGGCCATTTTTGGAGGTCGTGATGCACTGTTGACAAATGACCGAGATACGCCGTATAAAGAGCTAAAGGTATAAAATATGTTCCGAAGAACTGTCTGCCACGAATTCCTCCTGGAATCATCCGACAGATGCTAGGCGGATCCACTGCTGGGTTTTTAGCATAAGTCAAGTTGTGAAAATAGCTTAATTAAGGCCAAATCACTGCAAGATCTGACATCCCTCTCGAAGCAATCTCTAAATGCTATTCGGATGCACTCCCGGTCATTGGACAGCGCTCCCTTTGTGACAATTGATAAACACGAGACAGTCCTTCTAGTGCACAGATAAGCAGGAATTTCACAGGCAATTGCCCTTCAAATGCCATTATTTCACGGTTTGAGATTGTGGGGAGCTTTTTCGGTGAAAACTGCCAATCATTCCTGATCATTGCTAAAGACAGGATTTCTTGGAAAAGTCCGTCAGAAGACCATAGAATCCCATGCAGACCATTTAGAAAGATTCCCTTCATGTCTATAGCTAAACAAGAACCATTCATTGCAAACAAGAGTTAGGCACGAATTTTTCTTGGAAAAATACTACCAATACTCTTCGGATGAAATGCTGGCCATTTTTGGAGGTTCTGATGCACTGCTGACAAATGACCGAGATACGCCGTGAAAAGAGCTAAAGGTATAATATACGTTCCGAAGGACTGCCTGCCACGAATTCGATCCTCGAACCATCCGACAAATGCTATGCGGATCCACTGCTGCGTTTTTAGCATAAGTCAATTTGAGAATATAGCTTAACGTGAGTAATTAAGGCCAAATCCCTGAAGATCTGACATCCCTTTGGAACCAATCTCTAAATGCTATTCGGATGCACTCCTGGTCACTGGACAGCGCTCCCTTTGTGACAATTGATAAACACGAGACAATCCTTCTAGTGCACAGATAAGCAGGAATTTCACACGCAATTGCCCTTCAAATGCCATTATTTCACGGTTTGAGATTGTGGGGAGCTTTTTCGGTGAAAAATGCCAATCATTCCTGATCATGGGTAAAGACAGGATTTCTTTGAAGAGTCCTCAGAAGACGATAGAATTCCATGCAGACCATTTAGAAAGATTACCTTCATGTTTATAGCTAAACAAGAGCCATTCATTGCAAACAAGAGTTAGGCACGAATATTTCTTGGAAGAAGACTCCCAATACTCTTCGGATGAAATGCTGGCCATTTTGGAGGTCCTAATGAATTGCTGACAAAAGACCGAGATACGCCGTATAAAGAGCTAAAGGTATAAAATTCGTTCCGAAGGACAGCCTGCCACGAATGCCTCCTGGAATCGTTAGACAAATGCTATGCGGATCCACTGCTGCGTTTTTAGCATAAGTCAATTTGTGAAAATAGCTTAATTAAGGCCAAATCACTGCAAGATCTGACATCCCTTTGGAACCAATCTCTAAATGCTATTCGGATGCACTCCCGGTCATTGGACTGCGCTCCCTTTTTGACAATTGATAAACACGAGACAGTCCTTCTAGTGCACAGATAAGCAGGAAATTCACATGTAATTGCCCTTCAAATACCATTATTTCACGGTTTCAGATTGGGGGGAGGTATTTCGGTGAAAAATGCCAATCATTCCTGATCATGGGTAAAGACAGGATTTCTTTGAAGAGTCCTCAGAAGACGATATAATCCCATGCAGACCATTTAGAAAGATTCCCTTCATGTCTATAGCTAAACAAGAACCATTCATTGCAAACAAGAGTTAGGCACGAATTTTTCTAGGAAAAAGTCTCCGAGTACTCTTCGGATGAAATGCTGGCCATTTTTGGATGTCCTGATGCACTGCTGGCAAATGACCGACATACGCCGTATAAAGAGCTAAAGGTACAAAATTCGTTCCGAAGGACTGCCTGCCACGAATGCCTCCTGGAACCATACGACAAATGCTATGCGGAACCACTGCTGCGTTTTTGGAAGAGAGCCATTTGTTAGAACAGCTAAACCTGAGTCATGATGCCCAAATCACTGCACGAAATGACATTCCCACGAGTCCAAACTCTACATGCTATTCGGAGGCACTGGTAGCCATTTGCCAGCGCTCCCCTTGTGATTATTGATAAAGAGGAGACATTCATTCTATTGCACATATAAGAATGATTTTCATCTGAAATTGGCGTTCTAATGCATTATTACACTGCTGGACAATTTGTGGAGATGTTCCAGTGAAAAATGCGAATCATTCATCTCTCATCATGGCTAAAGACAGAGTTCTCATGGACTAGTCAATTAGAAGACCATAGAATCCCATGCAGACCATTTAGAAAGATTCCCTTCATGTCTATAGCTAAACAAGACCCATTCATTGCAAACAAGAGTTAGGCACGAATTTTTCTTGGAAAAAGACTCCCAATACTCTTCGGATGAAATGCTGGCCATTTTTGGAGGTCCTGATGCACTGCTGACAAATGACCGAGATACGCCGTGAAAAGAGCTAAAGGTATAAAATTCGTTCCGAAGGACTGCCTGCCACGAATGCCTCCTGGACCCATCCGACAAACGCTATGCGGATCCACTGCTGCGTTTTTAGCATAAGTCATTTAGTGAAAATAGCTTAATTAAGGCCAAATCACTGCAAGATCTGACATCCCTCTCGAAGCAATCTCTAAATGCTATTCGGATGCACTCCCGGTCATTGGACAGCGCTCCCTTTTTGACAATTGATAAACACGAGACAGTCCTTCTAGTGCACAGATAAACAGGAATTTGACAGGCAATTGCCCTTCAAATGCCATATTTCACGGTTTGAGATTGTGGGGAGGTATTTCGGTGAAAAATGCCAATCACTCCTGATCACGGCTAAAGACAGGATTTCTTGGAAGAGTCCTCAGAAGACCATAGAATCCCATGCAGACCATTTAGAAAGATTCCCTTTATGTTTATAGCTAAACAAGAACCATTCATTGCAAACAAGAGTTAGGCACGAATTTTAATTGGAAAAAGACTCCCAATACTCTTCGGATGAAATGCTGGCCATTTTGGAGGTCCTGATGAATTGCTGACAAAAGACCGACATACGCCGTACAAAGAGCTAAAGGTATAAAATTCGTTCCGAAGGACTGCCTGCCACGAATGCCTCCTGGAATCATCCGACAAATGCTATGCGGATCCACTGCTGCGTTTTTGGAAGAGAGCCATTTGTTAGAACAGCTAAACCTGAGTCATGATGCCCAAATCACTGCACGAAATGACATTCCCACGAATCCAAACTCTACATGCTATTCGGAGGCAGTGTTAGCCATTTGCCAGCGCTCCCCTTGTTATTATTGATAAAGAGGAGACATTCATACTATTGCACATATAAGCACGATTTTCACCTGAAATTTTGGTGCTAATGCATTATTGCACTGCTGTAGAATTTGTGGAGATGTTCCTGCGAAAAATGCGAATCATTCATTCCTGATCATGGCTAAAGACAGAGTTCTCTTGGACTAGTCGATTAGAAGACCATAGAATCCCATGCAGACCATTTAGAAAGATTCCCTTCATGTCTATAGCTAAACAAGAACCATTCATTGCAAACAAGAGTTAGACACGAATATTTCTTGGAAAAAGACTCCCAATACTCTTCGGATGAAATGCTGGCCATTTTGGAGGTCCTAATGAATTGCTGACAAAAGACCGACATACGCCGTATAAAGAGCTAAAGGTATAAAATTCGTTCCGAAGGACAGCCTGCCACGAATGCCTCCTGGAATCGTTAGACAAATGCTATGCGGATCCACTGCTGCGTTTTTAGCATAAGTCAATTTGTGAAAATAGCTTAATTAAGGCCAAATCACTGCAAGATCTGACATCCCTTTCGAAGCAATCTCTAAATGCTATTCGGATGCACTCCCGGTCATTGGACTGCGCTCCCTTTTTGACAATTGATAAACACGAGACAGTCCTTCTAGTGCACAGATAAGCAGGAAATTCACATGTAATTGCCCTTCAAATGCCATTATTTCACGGTTTCAGATTGGGGGGAGGTATTTCGGTGAAAAATGCCAATCATTCCTGATCATGGGTAAAGACAGGATTTCTTTGAAGAGTCCTCAGAAGACGATATAATCCCATGCAGACCATTTAGAAAGATTCCCTTCATGTCTATAGCTAAACAAGAACCATTCGTTGCAAACAAGAGTTAGGCACGAATTTTTCTTGGAAAAAGACTCCGAGTACTCTTCGGATGAAATGCTGGCCATTTTTGGAGGTCCTGATGCACTGCTGACAAATGACCGACATACGCCGTAGAAAGAGCTAAAGGTACAAAATTCGTTCCGAAGGACTGCCTGCCACGAATGCCTCCTGGAACCATACGACAAATGCTATGCGGAACCACTGCTGCGTTTTTGGAAGAGAGCCATTTGTTAGAACAGCTAAACCTGAGCCATGATGCCCAAATCACTGCACGAAATGACATTCCCACGAGTCCAAACTCTACATGCTATTCGGAGGCACTGGTAGCCATTTGCCAGCGCTCCCTTGTGATTATTGATAAAGAGGAGACATTCATTCTATTGCACATATAAGCACGATTTTCACCTGAAATTTTGGTGCTAATGCATTATTGCACTGCTGGAGAATTTGTGGAGATGTTCCTGCGAAAAATGCGAATCATTCATTCCTGATCATGGGTAAAGACAGAGTTCTCTTGGACTAGTCCATTAGAAGACCATAGAATCCCATGCAGACCATTTAGAAAGATTCCCTTCATGTCTATAGCTAAACAAGACCCATTCATTGCAAACAAGAGTTAGGCACGAATTGTTCTTGGAAAAAGACTCCCAAGAGTCTTCGGATGAAATGCTGGCCATTTTTGGAGGTCCTGATGCACTGTTGACAAATGACCGAGATACGCCGTATAAGGAGCTAAAGGTATAAAATATGTTCCGAAGAACTGTCTGCCACGAATTCCTCCTGGAATCATCCGACAGATGCTAGGCGGATCCACTGCTGGGTTTTTAGCATAAGTCAAGTTGTGAAAATAGCTTAATTAAGGCCAAATCACTGCAAGATCTGACATCCCTCTCGAAGCAATCTCTAAATGCTATTCGGATGCACTCCCGGTCATTGGACAGTGCTCCCTTTGTGACAATTGATAAACACGAGACAGTCCTTCTAGTGCACAGATAAGCAGGAATTTCACAGGCAATTGCCCTTCAAATGCCATTATTTCACGGTTTGAGATTGTGGGGAGCTTTTTCGGTGAAAACTGCCAATCATTCCTGATCATTGCTAAAGACAGGATTTCTTGGAAGAGTCCGTCAGAAGACCATAGAATCCCATGCAGACCATTTAGAAAGATTCCCTTCATGTCTATAGCTAAACAAGAACCATTCATTGCAAACAAGAGTTAGGCACGAATTGTTCTTGGAAAAAGACTCCCAATACTCTTCGGATGAAATGCTGGCCATTTTTGGAGGTCCTGATGCACTGCTGACAAATGACCGAGATACGCCGTGAAAAGAGCTAAAGGTATAAAATACGTTCCGAAGGACTGCCTGCCACGAATTCGATCCTCGAACCATCCGACAAATGCTATGCGGATCCACTGCTGCGTTTTTAGCATAAGTCAATTTGAGAATATAGCTTAACGTGAGTAATTAAGGCCAAATCCCTGAAGATCTGACATCCCTTTGGAACCAATCTCTAAATGCTATTCGGATGCACTCCTGGTCATTGGACAGCGCTCCCTTTGTGACAATTGATAAACACGAGACAATCCTTCTAGTGCACAGATAAGCAGGAATTTCACATGCAATTGCCCTTCAAATGCCATTATTTCACGTTTTGAGATTGTGGGTAGATTTTTCGGTGAAAAATGCCAATCATTCCTGATCATGGGTAAAGACAGGATTTCTTTGAAGAGTCCTCAGAAGACGATAGAATTCCATGCAGACCATTTAGAAAGATTCCCTTCATGTTTATAGCTAAACAAGAACCATTCATTGCAAACAAGAGTTAGGCACGAATATTTCTTGGAAAAAGACTCCCAACACTCTTCGGATGAAATGGTGGCCATTTTGGAGGTCCTTATGAATTGCTGACAAAAGACCGACATACGCCGTATAAAGAGCTAAAGGTATAAAATTCGTTCCGAAGGACAGCCTGCCACGAATGCCTCCTGGAATCGTTAGACAAATGCTATGCGGATCCACTGCTGCGTTTTTAGCATAAGTCAATTTGTGAAAATAGCTTAATTAAGGCCAAATCACTGCAAGATCTGACATCGCTTTGGAACCAATCTCTAAATGCTATTCGGATGCACTCCCGGTCATTGGACTGCGCTCCCTTTTTGACAATTGATAAACACGAGACAGTCCTTCTAGTGCACAGATAAGCAGGAAATTCACATGTAATTGCCCTTCAAATGCCATTATTTCACGGTTTCAGATTGGGGGGAGGTATTTCGGTGAAAAATGCCAATCATTCCTGATCATGGGTAAAGACAGGATTTCTTTGAAGAGTCCTCAGAAGACGATATAATCCCATGCAGAGCATTTAGAAAGATTCCCTTCATGTCTATAGCTAAACAAGAACCATTCGTTGCAAACAAGAGTTAGGCACGAATTTTTCTTGGAAAAAGACTCCGAGTACTCTTCGGATGAAATGCTGGCCATTTTTGGAGGTCCTGATGCACTGCTGACAAATGACCGACATACGCCGTATAAAGAGCTAAAGGTACAAAATTCGTTCCGAAGGACTGCCTGCCACGAATGCCTCCTGGAACCATACGACAAATGCTATGCGGAACCACTGCTGCGTTTTTGGAAGAGAGCCATTTGTTAGAACAGCTAAACCTGAGTCATGATGCCCAAATCACTGCACGAAATGACATTCCCACGAGTCCAAACTCTACATGCTATTCGGAGGCACTGGTAGCCATTTGCCAGCGCTCCCCTTGTGATTATTGATAAAGAGGAGACATTCATTCTATTGCACATATAAGAATGATTTTCATCTGAAATTGGCGTTCTAATGCATTATTACACTGCTGGACAATTTGTGGAGATGTTCCAGTGAAAAATGCGAATCATTCATCTCTCATCATGGCTAAAGACAGAGTTCTCATGGACTAGTCAATTAGAAGACCATAGAATCCCATGCAGACCATTTAGAAAGATTCCCTTCATGTCTATAGCTAAACAAGACCCATTCATTGCAAACAAGAGTTAGGCACGAATTTTTCTTGGAAAAAGACTCCCAATACTCTTCGGATGAAATGCTGGCCATTTTTGGAGGTCCTGATGCACTGCTGACAAATGACCGAGATACGCCGTGAAAAGAGCTAAAGGTATAAAATTCGTTCCGAAGGACTGCCTGCCACGAATGCCTCCTGGACCCATCCGACAAATGCTATGCGGATCCACTGCTGCGTTTTTAGCATAAGTCATTTAGTGAAAATAGCTTAATTAAGGCCAAATCACTGCAAGATCTGACATCCCTCTCGAAGCAATCTCTAAATGCTATTTGGATGCACTCCCGGTCATTGGACAGCGCTCCCTTTTTGACAATTGATAAACACGAGACAGTCCTTCTAGTGCACAGATAAACAGGAATTTGACAGGCAATTGCCCTTCAAATGCCATTATTTCACGGTTTGAGATTGTGGGGAGGTATTTCGGTGAAAAATGCCAATCACTCCTGATCACGGCTAAAGACAGGATTTCTTGGAAGAGTCCTCAGAAGACCATAGAATCCCATGCAGACCATTTAGAAAGATTCCCTTTATGTTTATAGCTAAACAAGAACCATTCATTGCAAACAAGAGTTAGGCACGAATTTTAATTGGAAAAAGACTCCCAATACTCTTCGGATGAAATGCTGGCCATTTTGGAGGTCCTGATGAATTGCTGACAAAAGACAGACATACGCCGTACAAAGAACTAAAGGTACAAAATTCGTTCCGAAGGACTGCCTGCCACGAATGCCTCCTGGAACCATACGACAAATGCTATGCGGAACCACTGCTGCGTTTTTGGAAGAGAGCCATTTGTTAGAACTTTGTTAGAACAGCTAAACCTGAGTCATGATGCCCAAATCACTGCACGAAATGACATTCCCACGAGTCCAAACTCTACATGCTATTCGGAGGCACTGGTAGCCATTTGCCAGCGCTCCCCTTGTGATTATTGATAAAGAGGAGACATTCATTCTATTGCACAGATAAGAATGATTTTCATCTGAAATTGGCGTTCTAATGCATTATTACACCTGCTGGACAATTTGTGGAGATGTTTCCAGTGAAAAATGCGAATCATTCATCTCTCATCATGGCTAAAGACAGAGTTCTCATGGACTAGTCAATTAGAAGACCATAGAATTCCCATGCAGACCATTTAGAAAGATTCCCTTCATGTCTATAGCTAAACAAGACCCATTCATTGCAAACAAGAGTTAGGCACGAATTTTTCTTGGAAAAAGACTCCCAATACTCTTCGGATGAAATGCTGGCCATTTTTGGAGGTCCTGATGCACTGCTGACAAATGACCGAGATACGCCGTGAAAAGAGCTAAAGGTATAAAATACGTTCCGAAGGACTTCCTGCACGAATGCCTCAGGAATCATCCGACAAATGCTATGCGGATCCACTGCTGCGTTTTTGGAAGAGAGCCATTTGTTAGAACAGCTAAACCTGAGTCATGATGCCCAAATCACTGCACGAAATGACATTCCCACGAATCCAAACTCTACATGCTATTCGGAGGCAGTGTTAGCCATTTGCCAGCGCTCCCCTTGTTATTATTGATAAAGAGGAGACATTCAGTACTATTGCACATATAAGCACGATTTTCACCTGAAATTTTGGTGCTAATGCATTATTGCACTGCTGTAGAATTTGTGGAGATGTTCCTGCGAAAAATGCGAATCATTCATTCCTGATCATGGCTAAAGACAGAGTTCTCTTGGACTAGTCGATATAGAAGACCATAGAATCCCATGCAGACCATTTAGAAAGATTCCCTTCATGTCTATAGCTAAACAAGAACCATTCATTGCAAACAAGAGTTAGACACGAATATTTCTTGGAAAAAGACTCCCAATACTCTTCGGATGAAATGCTGGCCATTTTGGAGGTCCTAATGAATTGCTGACAAAAGACCGACATACGCCGTATAAAGAGCTAAAGGTATAAAATTCGTTCCGAAGGACAGCCTGCCACGAATGCCTCCTGGAATCGTTAGACAAATGCTATGCGGATCCACTGCTGCGTTTTTAGCATAAGTCAATTTGTGAAAATAGCTTAATTAAGGCCAAATCACTGCAAGATCTGACATCCCTTTCGAAGCAATCTCTAAATGCTATCGGATGCACTCCCGGTCATTGGACTGCGCTCCCTTTTTGACAATTGATAAACACGAGACAGTCCTTCTAGTGCACAGATAAGCAGGAAATTCACATGTAATTGCCCTTCAAATGCCATTATTTCACGGTTTCAGATTGGGGTGAGGTATTTCGGTGAAAAATGCCAATCATTCCTGATCATGGGTAAAGACAGGATTTCTTTGAAGAGTCCTCAGAAGACGATATTAATCCCATGCAGAGCATTTAGAAAGATTCCCTTCATGTCTATAGCTAAACAAGAACCATTCGTTGCAAACAAGAGTTTAGGCACGAATTTTTCTGGAAAAAGACTCCGAGTACTCTTCGGATGAAATGCTGGCCATTTTTGGAGGTCCTGATGCACTGCTGACAAATGACCGACATACGCCGTAGAAAGAGCTAAAGGTACAAAAATTCGTTCC